>JAUPMG010189412.1:0-10227 GCA_031762675.1 Pachysandra terminalis
TTACCTCATGCATTGCACATTATAATCTTGGTTGTTGTTTGTGTTGTGCATGATGTGGTTTGTCTAGAATTCTGAGTGTTTAAGCTTATATATTATCGAATCTAAATCTTACTGGGCTAGTTTGCTCATGCCTTTGTGCAACCATTTTTTCAGGTTCGTTAGCCTTGATTGGCAGCCATGGAGATCGGGGTCTTAGAGGACCTCTCGGCTCGTTGAGTTGACCGATGAGAGAAAGAAACCTGGTTTGAGTACAGCACTCTGATAGATATTTGTTTTAGTCTAGAATTAGATTTGTATCTTTCTTAGAATTATTCAGATGTAGAGCTTGTAATATTAGTTACTTATATCTTACTAGAACAATAATTACTTCCGCTTATGTTTAACCATTGTACTCTACTCTCCTTCCGAGGAAGTGAAGGTCATTATCTGGATTCCGCTAGACCCAGTGGTCTATCGGGTTCGGGTCGTGACAGACTGGCTTCTAAAGAGGATATTTTACTTTTGAGATACTTTTGCTTTTTAGACTACATGATTTTACTTTACTTTGTTCAGTTTTAGTTTTATTTGGCTTGACCCCTTAGAGGGTAGAATTGTAATAGAGATCATTTGAGATTTTGATTACTTATTTGTGTGTAATAGCTTAACATGTTCTGTTGAGCTATAGTTTTAATTTTGAGAGACTTCCGCTGGTGTTTATATTCTGTTGAGACTCTGATGCAACCAGGTAAGGGTTGATATTGTGGCTGGCTATTCGTATCCATGAGGTGGGTCCGAAGGTCAGTTCCTTGGAATCCTCGAGATCCTATATCTCGGATTTGAGGCGTGACAGCTGGTCGGCCGACCCGTCGGTCAACCGACCAAAGTATTGGTTTCTGGGATGGTTTCTATCTTTGGCAAGATGTCGATCTGGGATCAGTTGATCGATAGGTCAGTCAATGCCCGTAGGTTATGTTTTGGTTTTTGCTCAAGCAGCCAACGACGATCGGTCGACCGACGGCGATCAGTCAACCGCTGGGGATCAGTCGACCGACCAGGTGTAATAATCCAAACAAAACAATAGGGTTAGTGTGTAAATAATAGAAAATTAGGGGTTAATTTAAAATTTTAGTAACAACTGTCATGTTTGACTTTTGACCGATTGTGATTGGTGGGTTGTACAAATAGGAAACTAAGGTACAACACACACAATCATAACTTCTAAAGTTAAGATATGTGGCTAGGATCTTATAGGAGCTTTCAATCTCCAATTAATGGCTGAGATTTAAAACTAGGAATTAGTAAGTATTCTCTATACACTAGAATAGTAATAAAGCTAGGATTCTAAAACAGGAATTAGTAAGAAATCAATTTAGAAAGAAACCAATTAAGGCTGTCAAACAAATCTAAGGGCTAAGATTCAAATAAATTAATCTAAGGGTAGAGATTAGAGTTCCTAGTGTTTCTAATTCTAGAGTTCCTAAGTGCCTATATAAACACAAGGCCTTGAGAGGTAGATGCATCACATGGAGAAGAAGATGAAGAGGAGCAAGAGATGTAATTCTCAACATCAATCATCAAATGAATGTAAGTATTCAAGTATAACTTTATTTATGATTTAAATAGAAGTACATAGCTATTTTCTTTAAGTATGAAATATATTAATGGTTTTCAAACTAATTTTCAAAGTTTAAAGCTAGGACATGGTAAGTTTGATTTAAGTTATGGTTTGAGAAGTATTATGATTGGGTTTTATGCAGAATTCCAAGTTATATGAAGTTACTAAATCATGTTTTGTGTTTAAAATTCAAGAGGAAGCAAAAAACAGAGATTTTTGTGCAATCCGCGAGGTTTGTTGGACTGCTCGGTCTATCGAGCAGAATGCCGAACACCTCCAGGAAACCTCGATAGCCTACTCAGTCTGCCGAAACCCTATCAAGCCCGACAGAGCATTTTTCAGCCCCCTGTAAAAGCTACCGAGATCAACTCGGCATCCAAAGTACCACGGACCAATTTTTAAGGTCCTGGAATTGTTACCGAGACCAAACTCGGCATGCTTTTCAGCATGCCTAGCTTGACCAAGAGACCAAAAGAAAGAAACCCAAAAACCAAAAGGGGAAGCTCGGCAGCCTTCTCAACTTGCCGAAAACGCCACCAAGCTAAGCCTAGGACCACTTAGCAGACCAAGGGGTGACCCTCGGCATGTCGAGATCTCCCAAGTTTGTCCATTTGACTTGAAATTTCACAAACTTGCTTATTGATGTTAGTTTTGCTAATTTATGATTATTTACTTCTTTGTGGACCCAATTGCTATGTTTGATGAACATATGATATTTTGCTTTAACTTCATATTGCTTATATACTCATTGTTATCATGTTATTTAGACCTATTACACATTGTATACATGTTTTGATTGCTTAGTTAACGCACACCTTCTCACTTGCACAGCATTGGACTTTTTAGCATCATGACCTTGGATTTGGTCAAAATGCTTCACCTTATATATGAATCCATACTTTTGGATTTCATGATGATTGAGAGAGTATTATGATCTGGAAATCATAATAGGTGAGAAGACTTATATTATTATGTGTTAAGGGACTAGTTATCCTAATATACCAATTTTTTTTCCTATGGACTATTAAGGAGTGGATTTTTTTTTTGGTTATTTAATAACTATGATTCTCTAAGGAGATTTCACATTGGTGATGCCTTAGATATTCCCTTGATAAAAAATAAGTGGGAGAATTGTGCACTCTAGGTTGAAACCCCTTAGAACTATGTTGCGTACATAGAATATCTTTTCTTTGAAAGTGGCCCTGTATGGAGGGGATGGTTCATTAAGACATCTTGTTCAAAGAGGGATTGATCTCATTGGAACTTATGTTATTAATGTAACTAACAGCTTGCATTGCATATTAGATTGTTTGTTTAGACCACACGTGGTGATTATACATGTTCGGTGCACAACATTCCTTGCATTCATTAAAACTTGACCTCATGCATATTCAACACAATCACAGAATTTACTTGCATATTCACCACATATTACAAGATTCACTTGTTTATTTCTTATATGGATTACCATTGAAGAGTGGCATTGTTAGACTTGTTTACTTACTTGCTAAGTGTAGTTTACGCTTTCGGGCAACCATATTTCAGGAACTATAGAGGAGGATGACTTGGATTATGGAGACCAAGTTGGGGAAACAAATTTTGACGAAGTGATTGATTTTATCGAAAAAGCCAATTAGAGATTTTATTAGAGATTTTGCTAGATTTTGTTGGCTTGCATGCCAAAGTTTATTATTAGCTCTTGTTAAGCCTTATTTTATTTAGGAGTTTGATTTGAACATGAAACTAGATGATTTTATTTTATTTCCGTTGTGTGTTATGTTTGATTTGGTTTTAATAGCTATATTTTGACTTATTTTACAGTAATCTATAATAGCTTAAATTTGCATCTATGGTTTGGTAATGTACTGACTACCACTCACATGTGGAATGGGGTGAGAGTCATATTTCAGACTTCTTAGGGACTCCTTTTAGATCTCTTAAGTTTGGGATGTAACACCAGGTCAGCCAAGACGAGTATCGGCTAGGTGTAGATTGACCATAGGTCAGCCGAAAATTATAAAAGTTCTCCGATTGACTTAAAAATTTACATGCATGCTATATTTGACCTAATTAGACAAATTATGATGTTACATTTGATAAATTATGAATATTTTGCGTATGTACTTTTATGTGGAAGATTTGCTATATCCGACCAACGGGTGATATTTTGATCAGATTTATTTTTTATCCCAAACTCATTATAGACATGTTTTATATCATAAAATACACTTGCTCATGTACACAAATTGTTTGTTGAGCTACTGTGCACAATTCACTTACACAACATTACCTTTTGTGATAATGACCTTGTATTGGGTCTAATGCTTGACTTGACCACCATATCTTCATATTGCTAGAGTTTATGGTTATAATAGGTGTTATTATGATCTAAGAAATATAATTATGGTGAGGAAGTTTCAGATTGACTGATTTGCATGTGTTGAGGGATCGGCCAACCCAATAGAACAATTTTTGTTAACACCCTTGGTGAGAGTTATGCCTTGTATGGGTATCCCAAGAGACTTGAAGTAAGATGATAGGCGAGGGAAAATTCACATTAGTGAGGTCAATATCTGAATCATATGAGTGAAATTCTGTTAGTAGATCGCTAATGTATGGTTCACAAAGAAAGTTCTAGGTGATGCCTTGGGAGTTGTTCCTATGATCAGAAAGAAGTGAAGGGATTGAGCTCTCTAGTTCGCAGCCCCTAGAAACTATGATGCGCACATAGAATATACTATTTCAGCCATCTATTGGGGATGAGTTCTGGGTGAAGCATCTTAAGTAGTATGATTAAGATCGGCTGTGGACCATATTTTAATCGAATGTCAAACAGCATGCATTACTTGCATATCATATTATTGTGCATGAATCACATGTGGTAATTATATTCATTGTTCATTCATTAATAATTGAACCAATACTTTGAATTGCACATCTCATTATATCATCTTGTTTATATCTCATTTATATCATTATTTGCATATACTAACTATTTTGTTATTGTCTATGAGAATACCATTGGAGAATGGCATTGATCCTACTTCAATCTTAAATATTGTTTATACTCATTTATTTACTAAGTTAAATGTAACATACGCTTTCGAGCACAATATATTTCAGGACCTATAGATGGTGGATAGCAGGACCATGATGATCAAGAGGGATGACAAGAAGATGATGAAGACCTTAGTTATATTCCGATTATTGTTTGATGATTTCAATAGAATTTGTAATAGGATTAGTTGGATTTATGTTTTTAAGGAGTTATTATCATTATGACCAAATTTGAATAGTTTAATAGGGTTTTGATTAAAGCATGAAACTAGTAATATTTTATTTCCGTTGTTTTCTGATTGAAGATTGTTTTGATTTGGATATTATTCTTAATAACATTATTTTTCTAAATATTACTTTCTAATTATCTTACATTATTCAATGGTTTGGTAATATATTGCTTATCTACTCTCATAGAGATATAAGGTAAGAGTTATAACTTAAATTTGGGAACTCAATTGAGATTTTCAAGTTTAGGAAGTGACGCAGATAACAACTCCTAAATATCATAAACATCATCCTCTACAGACTGACAAACTAACATTTTGTCCTTTGTAGTAGGTTAGATCACATGGCCTTTATTGTAGATCAGATCACATTTTCGCCATTAAAGTTTACAAAATACAATCGGTTTGGTGTTCAGGTTTCATAGTTTGGATTTTAAATCCTTTTAGGCTGGGTTTTGGTTGACCTACAAAGAAATCGGTTTGAGGTTGGGCAGAGGTTAACCCAACCCAAACCGAACTGAATTGCACCCCTAACTCTTCTGATCCGCAAAACGCGTTTCGTTTTAATTCGATTTTGGGAAAGCAAGGAGAAACAAACAACAATTAAGAGCTAGTTTGCGTTTGCTTACAATGATTCGGTTTCGAAGTATCAAAACTGGCTGCATCCAGTCAAATAGCGAGTTTGCCATACCGAGTCAAATCGGCTGCTTTGGGAATTGACATCGCAATATTTATGAAGATTTGCAAGGAATAAATTTTCATTGTCAACATGAACAGCTCATTCATATCTTCATGGCCATCGAGATTGAACACGTAACGCGTTAGCTGTAAAAAGGTAACTAAGACTACCATGGCCTATATATAAGATGGTGAGATCTTCACTTCATTCCATCCCATCCCCCATCAACATCTACTGAAGAAGCCATTTGTTATCTTTTCTTAATTATCTTACTCAAAAAGTGTTCTCATTGCTTCCTTGGAGAGTTTGTATATAGAGAGAAAGAAATAGGAAGAGATACTGAAATGGGGTTGATAGACATGACTTCAAGGAAGCCTTCTTACGTTGCTCACTCATGTATTGTTCTTACCATGTTGTTCTTGCTCTTCAATTTACCTTGTCAGGCACAGTTATCGCCAGCCTTCTACGACAGAACTTGTCCGACTGCTCTCAGAAAGATCAGGACTGTGGTCAGATCGGCGGTGCAAGGTGAGCGTCGAATGGCTGCCTCGCTCATCCGCCTCCATTTCCATGACTGCTTCATTCAGGTATGTATATCTATGTTCAAAACAGGTCTGGCTAGCGTTATAATATTTTTTTCTTATTTTGATTTCATGTGTTTTCAGGGTTGTGATGCATCAGTCTTACTAGATGATGCACCCTCGATCTCAAGCGAGAAAAATGTGATCTAGAACAAAGATTCAGCTAGAGGTTTCAATGTAATAGACCGTGCAAAATCTCAGGTGGAGAGGATATGCCCAGGAGTTGTATCATGTACAGATATTGTTGCGCTTGCAGCATGATATGGATCTGAAGCTGTGAGTATCTAATAGTATTATTACTATCTATTATTACAAATTTTATGTTGATGGGGATCAAGCAATAATAATAAGTAAAAACGAAGATCAAACAATGCACACAAATATACGTGGTGGTGCTTTGACAAAGCTTATGTCCACAGAAGAAAAAAAGTTTCCACTATGTCAAAAACTAATTAGGGTTCCAACTTAATTATACTCTCACCCGACGTATAGATAAAATCCCCAATATACCCTCACTCCATGGGACCATTCAGATCCCTCGTCAGAGACTAGTGATTATGACACACCCACTATCTCTAAATTCATGAATTGAAGTCTCTTCTCCATCTATTTAGGGATCTTCATTAGCACCAAAAGAAAATTAAACTATTATTAATGTCGATTCGATGTTCCCGAGCAGATAGCTGTCCCAACCTGGAGAGTGAAGCTTGGAAGAAGAGACTAGAGGTCTGCAAGCCCAGTACTAGCTGTGAGAGACCTTCCAAAGTTTACTGAAAGCGTTGAGGGTCTCATTTCGCTGTTCGGTAGAAAGGGTCTCAGTGCAAGAGACATGGTTGCCCTCTCAGGTGTGGAAGCTTGATATATTAGTTCTTCTTTAGCCTTCTCTATTCTTCTTGAATTTCTTAGCTCAAGCTGTCATAGGTAACATGCAGGATCACATTCCATAGGCCAAGCTCAATGTGCAACCTTCCGTGGCCGGATATATAATAATGCGAGCAACATCGACCCAGGCTTTGCCAGTACTCGTAGGCGTTGTTGTCCTATTAATGGTGGGGGCAGTAATTTGGCACCTATGGATCTGGTGACAACCAATTCTTGGGACAACAACTACTTCAAAAATTCTAGTAGAGAGAAAGGGTCTTCTCGAATCAGATCAGGTACTATTTAGTGGAGGATCCACAGATAGCATTGTTGTAGAATATAGCAGGAACCCTTCAACTTTTAACTCTGATTTTGCATCTGTAATGGTAAAGATGGGAGATATAGAACCTTTTACCGTCTCATCTTGGAGATAAGGCGAATCTGCAGTGCCATCAACTAATTGAACTCACAAGTTCAAATCAATGGATTCATCATCACTAAGTGTCAATATAAGCAAGAGTGGTTTCTTTAATTATTTCATTCTTTCATGTACTTCATTGTTATATAGTTAGCACTATTTAGTAATTGTTGTCATATTCCTTTCTCAACCTATTGGAGAGGATAAGTGTACTAAAATTGTATCCTTTCCTTGTTTGACAATTGCAACTCTTTAGATTCTGTTCAAGATCTGATTCATATAATAAGGTAGTTTGATGTTGGAATCAATTGACCATTTGGAATAATCCTCCAAATAGCTAGCCTTACAAACTTCAGTATCAAAACATAACAAGAGGCTCAAAATTGGGCTTCCCACGTATAACTACAGATGCTATTACAACTATTAACATGAAGGGTCAACAAAGTAAGTGATAAGTATGTAACACTTGCACTTTTGGACATATTACTGCTATTTGTTAGTCTTAGAGATATGTTAATGTGAATGAATTGATACAATTATACTGTTTTGTAGGTTTAAGGATGATGAGGGAGAATGTGGGCTTAAACCAAGCCACTAGAGCTTCAATTGGATCAGGCTTCAAGAGTCCATAAAAGGAGATGATCAAAGCTCATTATCCAAGCCAAACACACCTTGAAGATGGAGGAAAAAGCCCACGGAGAAAGCCCAATTGAAAGCCCAAGGAACAAGTCCAAGTGCAACCCAAAAAAGCCCAGACTGTGTTGTGCGATCGATCGCAGCACAGTAGGATCGATCGCATGGGCAGTGCAATCGAGCGCACGTGTGAATTCAGCAGCAGTTCCGTGTCTGTTCAGTAGTTGGGTCTGTTTTTTATTAGTCTTCTATCTCTTTTAGATTGGAGAACATGTAATATAAGACCTTTGAAAGGCTAAAGATTATTATGAATCGAATTAGAGTTTGAATAGAATTGGAATTTGTGAGAGATTGTTGTTCTGTTATACTGTTCTTCGCGTTCTTGTCGTGTTCTTCGTGTTCTTGCTTACTGGAGCGTATGCAGATCATGGAGATGACCTTCTACACATCCGTGGTGAAGATCAGCATTTCCATGAGTAGCTAAACTCCTTTGTGGAGTGTTGATGTAAACTCTAACCTTCTTGCTTATGGTTTAATCTCAGGTTCTTTAGGTTGTTAATTCACTGTTTGATAATTGCATAGTTTGAGTACTGTTTTTAATCAGTAATTTAATGCTTATATTCAAGACTAACAGAACCTACTGGCCATAGATTTGTTAGGATTGAACCCAAGTGTTCTTGTTTTCTGTGATTACAAGAATACTAACTATGCAATCGTGCTCATTGGCATGATGATTATTTTAGGATTTGATAGGCCATGCCTAGGAAAGACGGATTGTACTACAAACTAGATTAGTTAGTGTAGGAAGATAGTCCGCGCCAACCGAAGATGGGTTATACTTATCTCATATGATAATGTAATTCGTACTAAGAATCTGATAGCTTATGCCTAGAGAAATCAAAGATAGGCTATGCGTATGCTTAGCATGATACCTTTTTGGGACGTTGTGTGTACTTGTAACCACACAAGTCTGTTTTCAGACATAGAATTAATGCCTAGAATTCATGAGATTGCCATATTCAAGGGGTTAGAGGGATCATCAATGCTCTACGCTTTTCTCTTATTGAATTAATCATTAATTTTAGTTTACTTTAATTTTTAGAATTAAGATCACTTATTCACTTTCGTTGTCTAAATAATTTACTTAGAATTAATCTGGTAAAAATTACAATCTAAATCCCTTCGGTCCTTTAAGTTCGACACCCTCAAAATAGCCCTATCCTACAAGGATTCGTCCTATTGCGAGTGGTTATTATTGACATATCAATTTTGGGCACCGTTGCCAATGACTGGTTTTCGGTTTAAATTGCTAAGTTTAGTTAGATTAAGTCTATTTGGATTTTTTTAGATTTTGTTTTATATTATTTTATTCTATTTTACGGCTGTGTGATTGTCTGTTTCAAGTACTGCCTGCAGGATTACGATCGATCGTCGGATTGTGATCGAGCATCGTCAGATCGAGCGCAGATTTGCAATCGAGCGCAATTTCACAGGTCAACCCAGAATTGCTTAAAAACTCTCCAGCAGCCACCAACAACCAGGTAGTTAATTCTTTTAATTTTTTCTTAGGATTATTTCCATTACTAGTGTATGTTAGGTAGGCATTCATTTTCCATATCACTTCTATTTTGTAACCAAGAATTAGAACGTAATCTTAGAGAACGTGAGGCCCAGAGAAAATCTAACTTGGTAGAAGAACATACACTTCAACCAATGGAACCAGCAGAAGAGAGACCTGTATTACTTAGGGATCATTACATCCCTAGCACATACACCTCTCCTTCTTGCATTCAGTTGCCGCAAGTTGCGGCAACTCACTTGAAATTAAGTCTAGCATCATACAAATGCTCCCATCCTATTTTGGACTTAATAATGAGGATCCCTATAAGCACCTCGATGAATTCCTCGAAATCTGTTCTACCATTAAATTGCAGAATATTTCTGAGGATGCTTTAAGGATGCGACTATTTCCCTTTTCACTAAAGGACAAAGCCAAGCATTGGCTGAATTCCTTTGAGGCGAATACTATCACAACATGGGCTCAAATGCAACATGAATTCCTTGAAAATTATTTCCCCATAGGAAAGACCAACCAGATTTGGAGAGCTATCACTAGCTTCTCCCAAAGTGAAGGGGAAACATTCCATGAGAGTTGGGAGAGACTTAAAGACTTACTT
>JAUPMG010189422.1:0-10227 GCA_031762675.1 Pachysandra terminalis
TATATATACTAGAGTTTGGGGTTTGATTCGGTTCAGTTTAACTGAGGCGTCAACCCAAAACCAAACCGATCTAAATTCGGTTTTATAATTTCCAAACAAAACCAAACCAAATATCTAGAAACCCAAACCAAACTGAACTAAAATCGATTTGGATCAGCTCGGTTTCAGATATGATTGACCCAAGTTGTACCCCTAACTTGTATGGATGCATATCTTTTGTAAACCTGGGTTGGTCGTGTTAATCTCACACGAGGTTGACATCTGTCTTAGGTGTGACCCACTAAAAAAGGGTGATTGACATTTCAACCTCACCCAAGCTGTCACCGGTTAAGGTAGAAGCCAATTTCATGTTCATTATGTATCTTAGGTTTTAGAAATGTCAGCCACCCTTTTTATTGAGTCCCGCCTAGGACATGTGTCAACCTCTATGCAAGTTAGGGGTGTAACTTGGGTTGGTTAAACCTGAAACCAAATCTATCCAAACCGATTTCAGTTCGGTTTGGTTTGGGTTTCTAGATATATGTTTCGATTTTGGTTTTGAAATTATAAAACCGAATTTAGATTGGTTTGTTTTTGGTTTGAAGGCGCGGTTAAACTGAACCGAATCAAACCCTAAACTCTAATATATATAATTCTAAACCGAAGTATACCGAACCGATTTAAATGGAGTTATGTGTGTATATATATATACACACGCACATATAATGTAATTCTAAAAAATAGGGTATTAACCCAACCTAACCCGACTCAGCCGAAACTACAATTTGGGTTAGGTTGATTTAGGTTTAGGATTTTCCATTTCAATTTGGTTTGGTTTTCAGGTTAGGAAGTTCAGTTCTCAAGTTGGTTTGATTTGATTTTTGGGTTAACCTTCACCAATGTCGGTTTAGTCTTGGGTTGATGTCAACCCAAACCAAACCGAACCGAACCGAATTGCATTCCCTAATGCAAGTACATGCTATAAAAAAAGTTTCTACAATAGGATAGAGAAAAGGGTTTTTAATTTTTTTATTAAAAGAAAGAAAATTCATAAAAAAAATTAAAATATCATTGATCATAGACTTATTTTTAAGTTATTTAAGAGAAAAGATGAGATATACAAGTAAAATCGGAATATAAATCTTTTGATTCTAAAGCTTTTAAATCGTTGAAGAGAAAACTACAATTTAAGGGTAAAATTGTAAATCAAAGCTTTTGATTTAATGCATAGGTTAAATTGTACGTAGGAGTATGTGACGAGAATTAATCTGACAATGCCACGTCAGAGTTCTGCTACTACAGTAGCGAAACGGGGTTCGCTGGATCACGATTCAAAAAGGAATTGAAAATTTTACTTATTACCTCAACTTTAGACAGCTTATTATCCATTAGCAAATATCAATAACTGGGCAGCATTAAGTAGAAAATGTCTCCTCAAAGATTGGGTTGGGCCTTATTGTTAGGCCCAATTAAATCATGGGAAATTATAGGAGAACAAAGTGAATTGGGGTCCAGCCTGACCCGACTCGATAACATTATGCAAATCAAATTGTGATGAACTAGATCTGGATCCGTTTAGATCGGCCTAGTCTGATCCACCTTGATTCATCTTTCTAGGCATAAGCCCAGCCCATTTCTTAAAGGAAGTCATAACATCAAGCCCGACCTTACTTTTAAAAGGATGAATTCAAACTAAGTGAATTCAAACTTATAAGTTCTTGAAGGAAGTCATAACATCAAGCCCGACCTTACATTTCAGAGAGGTAATTTTGTCTAGGGTTTTTTAGTGAATTGAAAGTCTTTGAAAGGTCTCACCTTACTCTTAAGAACTTTTTAAGTTTGAATAATTTTTTTTCAAATTAGAGAAACATTCGAGAAGGAGCTTTTACTTTACCAGAAACATTTGAACAGCAGAATCAGAATCAGGGATTCTTCCATTGACACAGAGCTTTCGCATTTTAAGAAGATTTTTTTAGTCCAAAAGAGAAGGAAAAAGAAGATAAAGAGATGTCTATCCCCAATTCAAACCTTTAACCTGCTCATACAGGAATCCAAAACATTGGATTCCAATTGATTTACAATACACGCCGATCAGAAATCCAGAAACAAGGAAAATTTAAGATAACCACAAAAAACTCCAGGTTTCAATCCCATCAGAGACAAAAAAATGCAGATTTTCATAAATATTTTTCCCACACGAAACCCACCATTAGAGAATCTTGAGAAGAAATCTAACACTCAAATAAGAAAGAAAACGAAAGATAGAATATATCACCCAAATGAATCCAAACGACTCACAAAATCATTTTCTCATCTTCAAGTAAGGACTTGTTGGTATTAGTTTTAAAATCAGTGATGGCATGAAGCTCATCTTCCTAGATATCTCAACAACTTGGAAAAAGAGTGAGAATAATATATAAGAAAAAAATCCCAATTAAAATATATGCTCTTATTATTATCTTTAATTATTAGCAATTGGGAAAAAAAATTAAAAATACTAAATAATAAAGAAGCTGGTTTTGATGAGATTTGTTGTGTCAGAGAAGAAGATCAAACGATCGAGATTCGTACGGTCAAAGAAGATCAAATGATCGAGATTTAAACAGTAAGGTTCAACATTTCTGAACGTCGAGAACACTTCGACGACGATAGCTTCTTCGGCAAAGAATGCTCCATGTTTGCATTCAAGAATGCTCTAGCGAAAAATGTTCCATGCGGCTTTAAACTCATCATGATTGGTAATGAGATGGAATGACTGGACTATAACATAGTAACTATAAGACAATACCATTGTCTGACGTTTGTGTACCATTAATATGTTATTTTCACTCTTGTTAGAATCTACAGTTTTTTGTTATTATGAATAACAAATTGTTATAAAATACAACAAGTTGCTATAGAGTTGGATAAGTTGTTGCTTTTATAACAATTTGTGAACAAATTCATGTTCTAACAGAATTTATGCTTATTTCATAGAATTCCTAGTCATGGGCACTTTTGATTGCCAACAAAGGATACAATCATCCTTGTGAAACTATTAGCATCTTATCCTTTGGAATCTCAAAAGATCTCACCATGTCTTCTATTTGTTCTCTCTTGTTGAATACTCTCTCTCTCTCTCTCTCTCTCTCTCTCTCTCTCTCTCTCTCTCTCCCCTTCGTTTCTCTTCCTGTCGTGCTGGGCTTTTGCTATTATTATTTTTTTGTATTCAAGAATGGTCCATGTTTTTACTGAAAAATGGAGAGATTTTTAGCGTTGATTGATTGAGGTGGTGGGGAAGCGAGGAATAATAATATCATTAATAAGAGAGACCACAAGCTCTGGGGGTTTCGGTGGGTTCTCATAAACGAAGGAAGCTTCACACCTCGCCGGCATTGTCCGAGATGGGCCAGGAGCTTCATTTCCATGCCTACGTCTTCTCTCTGTGTTAGGGTTTCTTTTAGATCTACATTACGATCCACCTCTTATGATCATCAAATCTTTGGATCTGTTCTTGTGAAAGTTGGATTCTTTTGGTCTTAGTTCCAGTTTCCCCAACGGATTCGGAGCTATACTAGGGTTTCCCCCAATTTTGTGAGCAATGGAGGCCAGTGCGGATTTAGTTGTAGGATCTCACAATAGGAATGAATTAGAGAGTGCTGAAAATGTCTAAGATGGGTGAGGAGCTTCATTTCCATGCATGCGTCTTCCCCAATTCTCGTTCGTTGAGCTGAGAGAGAGAGAGAGAGAGAGAGAGAGGGGGGGGGATGAAAGGGGTGAAACTAATGAGAAAGAAAATGGGGCAAAAGTGATATTTTCAAAACTTGTTTTAGTGTGTCAGGGAGGGGTACTTTGGATAATCCAATCTCTAATTTGAAAATAAAAAAATCATTGATTTTCAAAAAATTCTTAAAAGTAAGGTCGACATCACTAAACCATCATTCTCATTTAACTTGATGATAACTTGACAAAATGGAGGTGAACCTCCCTTCAAACCTGCAAGGAGTGTTACTTGAGAACGATGAGAGATGTATCTATACTTAATGTATACTTCAAAGAAGGTTTATGTAATATACCCAAAAAGAAACCGTTACGGAACCCAACTAACTTAACAAGAAACGAACAGAACTCCCTCTTCAAATAAACAACTCTCTCTCTCTCTCTCTCTCTCTCTCTCTCATCTTTTTAGATTTCCTCTGCTTCAGTTCAGTTCCCTTACTATTGTTGTCCTGTTTCTTTCTTCTTTCATTGAAAATGTATAGATTGGCAAGCTCAACTCGAGCTCCCGAGGAGTTTGTCTCCGTACAGATGCCGCAACACACTCTTTCTCCTCGCGGAAACTTGGATGACATTGACGACCTTCCTATCAGCGATCCATGTTTCGGTTCCAGAAAGAAGAAGACTTCGACTTCCCGACAACCCGCAGCTAGGAAATGGGTCATTCATGCCATTCCTGTGATTATCTTACTATGTTTATTCATTCTCTGGTGGTTCTCCTATCAAGGTAAAGTTACACTCGTCTTTCTCCAGTCCCCTTCTTTCTTTCTTGATTTTTTTTTTTTCTTGTTTTCTTTTCCTCGGAGTGTAGGAAATAGAATAAGAGATGTTTCCTTGTCTTTCAAATAAAAGAGCTATTGCCCATTACCCTGTAATTTTTCTTCTTATATTGCTTCATTTTATGTTTTTAGTTTTACTTTTTCTGATATATATACAGAAATTGTTTCTTCATTTTATTTAATGGGTATTGAGATTGAATCCTTTTTGTTTTTAGTTTTATTTTTTCTGATACATGCAGAACTATTTCTTCATTTTCTTTAATGTGTATTGATAGAGAATTGGATTTTCTGATTTATCAATGGGTTACTCTTGTCTGTCCAAGAATCGGAAAAGAGAAAAAGCAATGTCCTAGGGAAATTAAAATAAGGTTTTGAAAGGGTTTATTACTCTATTTTGTTCTTATTTTTCTCTTGATTGATTTCCTGTATTTTTAGATAACAGAAATTTATAATTTACAAAAAGAAAAGACAATTATAACCCATACTCCCAGTGCTTTCTGGTTTTTTTTTTTCTTCATAGATTTAGAATTATTTCTTCATTTTATTTGATGGGTATTGAGACTGAATTAATGGAAGAAATAGAGTATATTTTCTGATTTATCAATGGGCTACCCTTGTATGTCCAAGATTCAAAAAGAGAAACAGCTATTTCCTAGTGAAAATAAGGTTTTGAGAAGGTTTACTTCTCTACTTTGTTCTTAATTTTCTCCTTTATAATTTCCAGTATCTTGGAGATAACAGATATTTGTGATATAAAAAAGAAAACAAACAACCACTCTGTGTTCTCTGTTCACTAACTAAATTTCATGTCTTTTTCTTTGGTGCAAAACGGTAAATGTGGAGATTAAAGATGGAAAAATTGTAGACATAAATCAGATCAAGATGCTGCCTCTCAATGCTATTCACAGTGACGTCCCGGCCATGCCGTCCAACACTCAACCTAGTGATTTGGTTCCACAGAAACTGATCAGTAACAACGAAACCGGAACACATCTAATTAGAAAAATTGATTGAGAGATTCATTCTTCTGTGTGTGAATATAGTCCTATAATTGTGTTGCTGTCAAATGTACAATGAGAAGTTCAGATCTGTTCACTTTAGGCAGAAATTAAGAAACTGGTTGAGAGGTTCTTTCTTCGGTATGTGAGTATAGTCCTAGAATTTTGTTGCTGTCAAATGTACAATGACAAGTTCAGATCTGTTCACTTTAGGCAGAAATTAAGAAACTGGTTGAGAGGTTCTTTCTTCTGTATATATGTGAGTATAGTCCTAGAATTTTGTTGCTGTCAAATGTAGAATGTGAAGTTCAGATCTGTTCAGTTTAGGCAGAAAGTAAGAATCTTGATGAGGGATCCTTTCTTCTGTATGTGAGTATAGTCCTAGAATTTTGTTGCTATCAAATTTACAATAAGAAGTTCAGATCTATTCACTTTAGGCAGAAATTAAGAAAAACCTAGATTTGAGTAATGTATCAAATTTATGCAAAGAGCGAACGAAATATAAGAACTTGATTGACACAATTTGCTAATTACTCTGATTTGGATATAGGCATTGCTTTCAATATTTATAGGTTTGAGGCTTTGTCAAGTAGTGTCAGTTATCAACTGATGAACATTGTTAAGTTTAAAAACAAATGATGCTGCCATCTTAATGGGGTTGAGCATAAGTGGTCAATCCAAAAACAAATGATTGATGGTATTGTTGGCATTTTTCAAGTCATACCTGTTGTGATTTAGATCAATCTAATAAATTCTTGTCAAGAGTTCCCAGATCTTTAGATTCGATGAATCAAGAGAACAAGCAAAACAAATAAATATGGAAGACAGAAAATAAAGAGAAGAAGAGGAACACACAGATTTACGTCGTTAGGCGATCTTGCCTACGTCCACGGAGCAGACCAATGATCCACTATCTCTTTGATGAAGTTTTACAATCTGAGAGGGGGACTTTCTCAAAGCCCTAAAACTCTCTTGTGAAGCTGTCTATTTTTCTCTCTTTGTCTTGCGCTTCTTGCTCGCACTCTAATTACAAAGGGAAAAACAACAAGTATTAAAGAGACTAGACACCGCGTAATCCGCGATGGCCGGTCGACATGCAAACATGCCCGGTCAACTAGCAACCGGTCATTCCTCCAATCGCTCCAAATGCTCTTTAGTGTTCCGATTGACTGGCAAACTTGTCCGGTCGACCGGACAGTCTCCTGTCAGTCTCCACAATACCCAACAATCTCCCACTTGGAGACTGTAGCTCAAAAGTAAACAACTCCAACAATGATCGGTGCATACTGATGCGCTCATCCATATCCTCAAGCTTGAAGACTCACTGAAGCTGAGCACAGCTTCACTTTTTCTGTTGTCACTGTCTTGGTTAACATGTCAGCTGGATTCTTGCTACCTTGGATCTTCACAAGTACTAACACCTAATCCTCCAGGAAAGATCTAATGACGTGATAACGTAATCCGATGTGTTTGGTTCTCGAATGAAATGCTGAGTTCTTTGCTAGATGTATAGCAAACAAACTCTGTAACAAGATCATCTCTTTGCTAGCCTCGGTCACTGCCACGTACTCTGCCTCTGTAGTGGATAAATGAACAATCTTCTGTATCTGGGAAATCCAACTAATTCTAGTAGTGCAACCGTGAAGACATACCCGATAGTGCTTCTCCTACGATCTACCTCTCCAGCAAAGTCTGTGTCTACAAATCCCTGTAGTCTTAGCTCACCCCTTCTGAAGCATAGGAATTTATCTATAGTGCCCTGTAGATACCTCAGTATCCACTTCACTGCTTCCCAGTGCTGCTTCCCCGGATTGGACATGAATTTACTCACAGCTCCCACTGTATGAGCAATATCTGGTCTTGTGCAAACCATGGCACACATTAGACTTCCAATGGCTGAGGCATATGGAACCTTGGCCATGAAGTCTCTTTCTTCATCTGTCTTTGGAGATTGATCCTTGGATAGCCGAAAATGACTAGCCAACGGTGTACTTACTGCCTTGGCATCACTCATGCCAAATCTCTTCATAACACGACCAATATACTCTGCCTGAGATAACTACAAAGTACCACTTTGCTTATCCTTGCTAATCCTCATTCGAAGAATCTACTTCGCTATGCCCTAGTCTTTCATGTCGAATTCACTCGACAATTACTTCTTCAAGTTTTTGATCTTGTCAATATCTGAACTTGCCACTAACATACCATCGACATAAAGTAGCACAATGATATAACTGGACTCAACCCTCTTGAAATAGCAACAGTGGTCAGCGTTGCACTTGTAGTAGCCATTTCTTTGCATGAAGTTGTCAAACTTCTTCTACCATTACCTCAGAGCTTGTTTCAAACTATACAATCTTTTCTCCAGTTTGCATACGAGCTTCTCTTTTCCTTTCACTAGGAAACCCTTCAGTTGCTGCATATATATCTCCTCCTCTAGATCACCATGGAGAAAAGCAGTTTTCACACCTAACTGCTCAAGGTGCATATCCTTTGCTGCAACAATGCTCAAAACTGGCCGAATGGTTGTCAGCTTCACAACCGATGAGAAAATGTTGGTGTATTCAATTCCCTCTTTCTGCTGAAAGCCTTTGACCACCAACCTCGCCTTGTATCTCCTAGAACCATCATATTCCTCCTTTACTCGATACACCTATTTGTTTTGTAGAGCTTTATTTCCCTCAGGCAACTCAGCTAGTTCCCAAGTACTGTTGGAGCTTTATTTCCCTCAGGCAACTCAACATATGTTAGATCTTCCTATGTTGTGCCACTGGACTGCGTTATGCTTTTGTCCTTGTACATCACCCTTTCATTGAAGATAACATCTTGGCTTCTGATCACCTTCATGTTCTGGTCATCCCAAAACTAGTATCCATATTCATCTCCGTTGTATCCAATGAAAGTACACTTCAGTGACTTGGGGTCAAGCTTACCCCTGGCATGGTCACTTATATGCACATAAGAAACACAACCGAAAACTTTCAAATGGGAAAGTTTTACCTCCTTACCGCTCCATACCTCCTCTGGTAACATGTGATCCAATGGTACTGATGGTCCTCGGTTGATTAGGTATGTTGCTGTGTTGACTGCCTTTGCCCAGAACTGCTTGGGTAATCCTGCTAGGATACGCATGCTTCTGGCTCTCTCAGTCAATTTTCGGTTCATTCGTTCTGTCACTCCATTCTGCTGTGGAGTTCCTAGCAATGACCTATCCATTCGGATTCCATTCTTGTAACAGAATTTCTTGAACCCGGTGTCTTCCTACTCACCACCATTGTTGGATCTCAACTTCTTAATTTTCAGTCCAGTCTTATTTTTCCACCATGGCTTTCCACTTCTTGAACACCTCGTACTCCTTGGACTTTTGTCTCAAGAAGTACACCTACACCTTTTTGGAGTGGTCATCAATAAAAGTCATAAAATAAGACTTACTACCAATGGATGAGATTGTAGCTGGCCCCCAGACATCAGTGTGAACTAGCTCAAGCTTCTCTTATTTTCTTGGTTTGCCATCTTTCTTGAAACTCACCTTTTTTTGCTTCTCGAAGATGCAACTGTCTCATAAGTCCACATTTACGGATTGAAGCCTTGATAGTTTTCTTTTGGATTGCATAACCTTAAGTCCTTTCTCACTGATATGTCCAAGCCTCTGGTGCCATAAGTTTGGATCCTCCTTGCAATCTGCAACTGCAATTGATCCATGTGCATTAATCGTCGTGTAGAGAGTACCACTCATCTTTCCATGTGTAATGATCATTACGCCTTTGGAAACCTTCTAGCTATCACTATTGAAGGTTGTGACATAACCTTCATTTGCCAACTTTCCCAATGAGATCAGATTTTTCCTCAAGTCAGGGATGTGCCTCACATCCTTCAATTTCCGTATAGACCCATTTAGCTTGATCTGCACATCTGTAATGACCTGAACCTAGAAATCTCTATAATAAGTTATTTGTAATTATTTAAATTAATTAAATAGTTATGGATGAACCTGGATCCCTATGTAATTGAATTATGCTTTTAATTAATGGATTAACTAATAATATATTCTAAGAGTTACATTTCAGAATTGTGATCAAGTTGTAATTAAGATGAAATCCGAGTGGTGCAGTGTAATTAAGTAGGAAAGTTGGACTTTGAACTTGGTCAGTGGACTTAGTCCAGATCTAGGTGTGTGAACCCATAATTAATGGTGTGGATTATAAGACAATTAGAGTATGGTTAGATATGAAGTTGAAATATATGATTTGGGGTCTAAAGATAATTAATTTGTATGAGGGGAAATCACTGTAATTTAAAAAACTGAAATTAGAATTGTAACGCATGAGATAGTGGGGTTGTGCGTGGGGTGGCAAGGATGAGAATGGAAGGGGAGTTTCCATTCCCACTAGCCCACCTTCCATAGTAAGAGGATTCAATAGGAGATCCTTGTGAGACTATAAGAAGAAAAGAGAATAAAGGTTAGGACAAAACTTAACCCTAGCCATCCTTGCAGTGAGAAAGAGAAGTTGAAAAGAAGAAGAAAGGAAGAAGAGAAGAATAAGAGAGGTTTCAGCTTCTAAAAGCCAAGCGCAATACTAAGGTAAGTCCTTTTTCTATATGATTCTCATTTGATACCATGATTGATTTCCGATTTATTGAAAATGTAGTTTTGAATGCATGATGATCCATTTACTTCATTTAAAATGATGTTTTGTATGCTTTGTATGATGTGA
>JAUPMG010189443.1:0-10226 GCA_031762675.1 Pachysandra terminalis
ACAGTATGACTCACATTAGATCCATCTTTCTTTTAACAATCTGTAGTCTCGAACCATCCCCCCCCCCCATACAGGGCCACTGTCAAAGATAAGGTATTCCATTTGCGCATCATAGTTTCTAGGGGTTATGACCTAATGGGCACAATCTCATTCTTATTTTTGATCACGGGAACGTATCCAAGGCATCCAAAATAGGAACTCTCCTCAGTGGACCATACATTACCTGAATACCAACAGAGATTATATTTACGATTCGGAATATCGGAGCCCCCATACAAGGCCTATCCCTCACCTATCATCTGGTCACTAGTCTCTTGGGGAGTTTCCCTCACCTTAGGTGGCCTAGTCTCTTTAGCGGACTAAATCAATGAAAAAAAAGTCATATCATGACTCAAAATAGCATCCTTCATTGGTCAAGTACATAGTACTCCAATGATAGAATATCTGGAATTATGGCTATCATAGCTGGGTAGTTAATATGCAACTCATAAGTTCAGATCCATTAATTAATGCAGTGCACATACAATGATTTCACAGTCATATATTCAAAACAGTAAACACATGAGACACATCCTCATGATTCTAGGCTATAATAAGCACATAATGAGATACATATATTTAGTTAGAACGCACATATAAATATGATGAGTACATTGTACATAGTATAATTATTTAATAGCCTTATTATGTTAGGAGATGATGTATTCATACAATTTATGGTCCTTTATGCTAATTAATTACTTAATATAGTTAAAAACACATATATAGTTATAACATGATATTAACAAGCTTATATTCCATACCAAACATCTGAGCATGCGTATAATATGCACTTAAAACTAATAGAAGTCTTATGAGGCTAATCCCCCTTGTATTTTAGAATTTCATACTCCAAGCTAAATCTAAATAGGTCAAGGTTTGGTATGGGAGGTCGAATTTTGATATAGGCATTCTCAGTACCTGCAAATATGATAAATCAGTCATGTTTGACATTATACAGGTGCTCCAAGTGTAACAATCCAATTTAGGCAACATTGGGAAATACGGCTAGCTCAGGGTGGAGGTGCGGTCAAACGTTTTTGGTGAAAGTGAACCAATTCAAAAACTATTTCAAAGGTGGTTGAGGGTAGGTCTAATTAAGCCAAAAGTGCAAAGACATCATGGGTCAATTTTGTTCGGCTGGGTCAGGCGGCTGGCAGCATGGGGACGACTGCCTGGCTTAGCCCAGTAGGCCAACAAGGGTAGGGGCAAGCGGCTGACCCTGTGGGGTGCGGTTGCTTGGCAAGAAAGTTGTCTGTGACATGTGGGTTGTGGCTGGGTCATGCGACTGACCCTGTGGGGTATGGCTTCTTGTCCAACAAGTTGTTTGTGACCTTAACCTCCAAAGAAAAAAAAAAAAAAGAGTTGTTTGTGAACTGCGGGCTGCGGTTGGGCATGCAGTTGGCCCTGTGGGGTGCGGCTACTTGGCCAACAAGTTGCCCCGGGCCTAGGCTGTGCGGCTGGCCGTATGGATCAGCCGTACAAGATTCTAGGGCAATTTGACTTGGGATTTCTCCCAGAAATAAAACACAATCTAAATTTTATCAAGTTAAAGTGTTAAATCCAAATATTTGTCTATTTTAATTAATCTTGTCTTTCTTGGGATTCAAGATCCTTAATTCCAGTAAATCTGTTAATCTTTTCAATTCATTAGATTCCTTGCTTCAACTTTATGGGTTTTATAATTAAACACATAAGGGAAATATTAACATAATAAAAACGTGATTCCCTCTGTGACATACCATTAGGCTAGGAGTAAATACAAAAGACGTTGAAGGGGAATTCACCTTGGTCTACTGTAGACTTTCTTTGAATATCTAGGTTTCTAGTGCTCTTCTATTTTCTCTTAGGGATTCCCACGAATTGTCCTTGTATCAAACCCTTTGATTTACCTACTTTACTTGTTTTTATAATTATTTAAGAGTTCTAATTATATTAGGGCTGTTACCTGGTCTTTAGTTGTTATCAGGACTTCTAGTTTGATTATAACTTGTGTCTAGTTATTACCTATTTATTAGCCACGAAATTGGACGTTACTTAATTGGGTCTTTAATTGTTTTGGACCTTGGGGAACCTACTTAGGCCCATTAGATTAGTTAGCTAAGCCTATTAGGTTAATACTAAACCCAATCCATCTGATTTAGCCCTAATCGTTATTATAGGTTCTTAACTTGTTCGTTTTAAGTTATAAAAACAATTTATAATTATCCTATTTACCAACTTTAGGTTAGTTTTAATTACGGATTCATTAAATTACTATTTTACCCTTCTTATTAAAAGTTCCTTTTTAGTCGAATTTTCCAGGTTCTTACACTAATATGGTCCGTCAAGAATATATCCACGGCAAACAAATACAACCCGCCTCCTAGTTGTACTTGATGTGCGCATTATAGTGTTGATTTCATACGCTTAATTCATACTTTTTCAAGATTATTTTATATTTTATTTAGTCTTATTACATTGTTTTTTATGTGTTGTAGGTATCCCAAGAGTTTGGCAAATAAAGAAAGAAAATTGGTGAAATTAGATGAAGAAAGCTTCTTTAGATGAGCCCGTGCTTAGACAGGCCACGATGTGAGTCATGAGCTCACGACCCGCCCGACAACCCAACCCATTTGTACATCCACATCCAATAAAGTCTACTTTTATATCCTTGATGACATGTGGGGTAATTTCATAAATTATTAGAAAGAAAGGGTAGAGGACATGTAGACCCCACATGGATAAGACTATTCCCAAGAAACACGGAGACGTTAATTCTCCATTCACATCTACAGTTCCTTGGAGGATGCATCTGTCCTATGTTAAAAAGGATAAGGGTGTCCTTGTCCTACCTGACCAATAATGCATTTCTGACACGCGAGAAGTGTGGGAAACTGAAACGTACACACCGCTTGGGTTCTTGATTTTGGAGAGATATTTTATTTTGGGTTTTCATCTCTCGTTAAAAGGGGGATTCAATATATAATATTTTTCTGTTTTTGGGAGAGCGGGATGAAGAAAAAGGAGAAAACGGTGTTAGAGGAAGAGAGAGCTGGATAGCGCAAAGAAGAAATAAAGAGCCACGGTGCAATACTTTCGGATTTCTATTATTTCTTTTAGTATAATATTTTTTAAGCTTCTCAAACTCAATGGATTTAATGATGATTGTGATTAGTTTTATTTCCATGAGAAGCTAAACCCCTTACTAAGGTTAGGATGAAGCCTAGTTAACGACTAGCAATTATACATTTGTGTGATTTAATATTTTTTGAATTCATGAACTTCAATGTTTAAATGTTTTTGCTTCAAGTTAATTAATGAAATAAATCTTGGATATGAGTTCAATCATGTGTTTCTCATGATTTGGGATAATCTCAATTAATTAATTGCTTGAATTTTTATTTCAAAATATTAAATTGGGATATTCAATGTGATTTGTTTTATAAACGGATACATTGGATGATTTGATTTTATTCTTTTGAGCGAAGCAGAACATGCATGAGATTCTTATAGAGTCTTAATAAGAATATTATCCATAATAACGTGATGAAAATCAAGATTGTTATGAAGAAAGTTTCAGAAATATTGATGATCATGAATATATATTTTACTATAAATTGATGAGTGTGAATTCCTAAACCTTAGTAATGTGTCACTTGGTAAATTTCATATTTTTATTAATTTAGTTTATTACTATCTGTTTTTTTAAAATCACTTTTATTTTAATTAAGAATCATCAATTTTTCTAACTAGATTAAGAATTAATTGATTTAGATCTATTTGATTTCTTAAATTAATTGAATTCCCTGTGGGTTCGACCTCGCACTTGCAAAATTATATTTTCAAATGATTCGTGCACTTGCGAGTTACAATAAAATTTCACAACAAGTTTTTGGCACCGTTGCCGGGGAATTGTTATTATTTTTTGAAAACAAAGTAAATCTAAATCGATTTCATCTTTCTACTAGTTGTAGTAATTTTATTTTATTATTATTTGTTTTTTAATTTCAACGTTTCTTTGTGTAAGTGTTTTAATGCATGCTTGGTCGTCGATCATTGAACTTGGAACTAAAACCTTTTGATCCCAAAATCGAAAGAACATTTAAAAGTAGATTGAGAACACAAGTAGGGTTGGTGAAATTTTTAGGGATGGGAGATGACAATGAGAATGCGGAAAAAGCTAGAACTCTTTGGCAGTTGTTTTCACCTATTTACTACCAACCCCCCGTCTTGCATAGTATGGATTCGACCATGAGGATCCTTACCAACATGTGAAGGATTTCCTTGAAAGCTGTTCTACTTTTAAATTTTAGAATTTTTTTGATGAGTAGGTGCGTCTTAGGCTTTTTTCTTACTCCTTGAAGGAGAAAGCGAAAGCATGGTTGAATTCCAATGTGCCCGGTTCCATCACTTCTTGGGAAATCCTGGTCAGTAAGTTCATGAATAAATTTTTCCCTATGTCCAAAACGAATGCACTCCATCGAGAGATAACCAATTTTTCTTAAGTGTGCCCGGTTCCATCACTTCTTGGGAAATCCTGGTCAGTAAGTTCATGAATAAATTTTTCCCTATGTCCAAAACGAATGCACTCCATCGAGAGATAACCAGTTTTTCTTAAGAGGAGCATGAGAAATTCTATGAGAGTTAGGAGAGGTTTAAGGACTTGCTTTTGAGATGTCCACACCATGGATTTGAGATTTAGCATCTCATCCAATAGTTTTGCAACGGTTTGACCCAGTCTAACCGTAATATGATCGAATCCATGAATGGTGGAGGCTTTTTAAGCCTTACGGACGATAATGCATATAAGTTTCTTGACAAGTTATCTGAAAGTTCTCAACAGTGGGATTTTTCGAGCTGTAGGGACAAATCTTCTAGTGTCCTTAAGAAAGGAGGCCTCTATGATGTGAAAGAAGAGGCCGATTTAAGGGTGAAATTTGATTCCTTTACTCGTAAGGTCAAGGCTCTTTCTGTGAGCCGATCAGTGAATTCCGCAAATATTCCTCAAGTCGAAGGTTGTTCCTAGTGTACTATTCCTAATGTTCGATGGAACAAGTCAATGCCTTCAATGATTTTAGGTAACAATTTGGAGGGCCATTTTCGGAGACTTATAATGCAAGGTGGCGGAATCACCCAAATTTTTCTTGGAGGAAAAATCAACCACTTAATCAAGGAGGGTTTCCTAATCAAGCTCAAAACCAATACCCTCCTAGATTTCATGCACTGCCTCAAAATTAATTCTCATCATCTTCCTCTCATCTTCCACCACCTCCACAACAATCTTCGTTGGAGGACACTCTCAAGTCTTTCATGCAAATGACCAGCTAATCCATTCAAGAGCTCAAGAAATCCAGCTTGGCAACCAATCAAGTCATACAAGAGATTAAAAATACCACTATGACCAACAATCAAGCTATTGCCTTGTTGGAAGGTCAAGTCGGTCTATTAGAAAATCATATGGTTGAGAGAGAGAGAGAGAGAGAGAGAGAGAGAGGGAGAGAGAGAGAGAGATGTAAGTTCCCTAGTCAACATGTGCCTAACCCGAAAGGGCAGTTCGTTATGGGAACCTCCTCTAGTTCTACTAATGAGCAAGAGCATGTTCAATTCATTGTAACACTTAGGTCAGGGAGGCAAGTTGACAACAAAGTGTTCATGCCTGTTGAAAATGACCCAGCGAGGTCAGAGAAAGAAGGAAGTCAAAGCAACCAAGTGAGAGTTATAGAACCTACTTCTTCCCATCCCATGGTTGTTGATCCACCTACTAGGAATTTTGCCCCTAGAGCCCCTTTTCCTGAGAGACTAGCAGCCCCCAAGAAAGGTGCACAATTTGGAGATATTCTAGAGTTGTTTAAGCAAATTCATATAAACATCACATTCCTTGATGCTATCCAACAAGTGCCTTCCTATGCTAAGTTTCTTAAAGATCTTGTTACAATCAAGAGGAAGACAAATGTTCCCAAAAAAGCCTTCTTGACTGAACAAGTCAGCTCCATTCTTTAGTGCAAAGTCCCTATCAATATAAGGACCCTGGTTATCTTACAATTTCTTGCACAATAGGTGACAATCTCATTGAGCGGGCTTTGTTAGACTTAGGGGCGAGTGTCAGTTTGCTGCCTTATTCGGTTTACTTACAGTTGGGATTGGGAGAGTTGAAAACCACTTCTGTGACACTTCAGTTGGCCGATAGATCTGTAAAAATACCTACAGGAATTGTTGAGGATGTTTTGATCAAGGTTGACAAATTTTATTTTCCTGTGGACTTCATAGTCCTTGACACTCAACCTGTTCAAAATTCCGGTATACAAATTCCTATTATATTGGGGCGTCCTTTCTTATCTACAGCTAGTGCCCTGATCAATTGTGGGACTTGTGTGATGAAGATATCTTTTGAAAACATGACAGTTGAGCTTAATATCTTCGATATAAGCAAACAACCACCAGACAATGAGGATGTTAGCAATGTCTTAATGATTGATAATCTGGTTCATGATACTTTTATTCAGTAAGTATTGAGGATCCTTTGGAGGCATGTTTTGCTCTCTTTGGAAGTGATTTGGACAGTGATTAGTTAATCGAGCAAGTGAATGCATTATTAGATTCTTCTCATGTGATGAGTACTGATAGATGGCAGCCCAAAGTGATCCCACTTACTCTCTTCATCACCACCACTTCCCTCTGTCGTAGAGCCACCCAAGTTGGACCTGAAACCCCTACCTGACACTCTTAAGTATATGTTTCTTGGTCCTTTTGAATCATTTCCTGTGATCATAGCTTCCAATATGAACAGTGCTCAAGAACAAAATTACTGGATGTTCTGAAAGAGCATAAAGAAGCTATAGGGTGGTCTATTGAAGACATTAAAGGAATTAGCCCTCTGTGGTGATACATAAGATCCATTTGGAAGAAAATGCTAAACCATCACATGAACCACAAAGACGGTTGAACCCTGCCATGCAGGAGGTTGTTCGAGCTGAGGTCATAAAGCTTTTGGATGCGGGTATTATATACCCAATCTCTGGCATCAATTGGGTTAGTCCCATTCATGTTGTTCCTAAGAGTTCGGACGTTACGGTAGTCAAGAATAAGGATAATGAGTTAGTTCCAACCCGAATTCAGTCGGATGGCGAGTGTGTATTGATTACCGAAAGCTGAATTCTATGACAAGGAAAGTCCACTTTCCTCTCCCTTTCATTGATTAGATGTTGTAACGGTTAGCTGGCCATGCTTACTATTGTTTCCTCGATGGTTACTCCGGCCATACCCAGGTTCCAGTGGACCTTGAGGATCAAGAAAAGACCACCTTCACTTGTCCTTTCGACATGTTTTCCTACCGTCGCATGCCCTTTGTGTTGTGCAATGCACCTGCCACTTTTCAACGGTGCATGATTAGTATCTTTTCTGATATGGTTGAGCATTACCTAGAGGTATTTATGGATGATTTCTCGGTCTTTGGATCTTCTTTTGAGGAATGCTTGGACCATGTAACCCTAGTGTTAGTACGGAGGATAATTGTCACTTTATGGTGAAAGAAGGGATTGTTCTGGGGCATGTTATTTCCCATCAAGGCATTGAGGTCGACTTAGCAAAGGTTGATTTGATTTCCAACCTCCGCCCCCACGGACGGTGAAAGAGATTCAATATTTTCTTGGACATACAGGTTTCATCAAAGACTTCAGTAAGATTGCTAGGCCTTTATGCAACTTGCTTGCCAAAGATACCCCATCTGTCTTTGATGATAATTGTCGTCAAGCTTTAGAGACACTAAAAAAGGCTTTAACCTCCACACAAATCATTCAACCACCAAACTGGAGTGTGCCGTTTGAGATCATGTTTGATGCCTTTGACTATGCTGTTGGTGCTATTTTGGGGCATCGTGTTGCAAAACTCCCCCATGTCATTTATTATGCCAGTAAGACTTTGAATGATGCACAACTCAACTATTCTACCATTGAAAAGGAGTTGTTGGCAGTCATTTTTGCTTTGGATAAGTTTAGATCTTACTTGATAGGGTCTAAGGTCTTAGTATATTCGGATCATGCTGGTTTGAAGTATATTTTGTCTAAAAAAGATGCAAAATCTCGTCTCATTCGATGGATTTTGTTGCTACAAGAATTTGACATTGAAGTTCGGGACAAGAAGGGTTCCGAGAATGTAGTAGCCGACCACTTATCTCGGTTAGTGGTGGAATTCACTGAGGTTAATTTATCCATTTCTGAGACATTCCTTGATGAGCAGCTGATGCAGGTCTTCCAATTTTGTGTACCTTGGTTTGCTGATATCATGAACTATCTTGTCACTGGTCAAATGCCTTCGCATTGGACTATGCAAGATAGATCCAAATTTTTGGCCAAGGTAAAATATTTCTTTTGGGATGATCTATACTTGTTTAAGTACTATCCCGATCAGATAATTAGGAGGTGTATTCCTAATAATGATCAATCCAATGTCATTTCCTTTTGTCATGATCATGCCCGTGGGGGCCATTTTAGTGCACGAAAGACCGCTGCAAAAATTTTGCAATGTGGATTTTATTGGCCCTCTATTTTTTGTGATTCTCATACTTATTGTGTAGCCTATACGCGTTGCCAAAAGTTAGGGAGTATATCTTGGCGGAATATGATGCCTCTTAACCCAATCTTAATCGTTGAGATCTTTGATGTTCGGGGCATTGACTTCATGGGACCTTTCCCCAACTCCTATGGTAACCTTTATATCCTCGTTGCCGTCGATTATGTTTCTAAGTGGGTGGAAGCCAAAGTTTGCAAAACCAATGACCATAAGGTTGTGGTTTAGCGATGGAGTAACGCATTTTTGCAACCGGGTTTTTGAACATCTAGTGAAAAAATATTTTATAACCCACAAATTTGCAACAGCCTATCATCCACAGACGAGTTGTCAAGTTGAAATATCCAATAGGGAGATTAAGCATCTTTTGGAGAAAACGGTGAACCCTACAAGAAAAAGATTGGTTAATGAGATTGAACGATGCATTGTGGGCTTACCGTACTGCTTTCAAAACTCCCATTGGCATGTCTCCCTACCAGCTTGTGTTTGGTAGCGCTTGTCACCTCCCTGTTGAGTTGGAACATAGAGCATATTGGGCCACAAAACGGCTTACTTTCCATCTCAACAAGGCCGGTGCTCACAGGAAGCTCCAACTCAATGAATTGGAGGAAATTCGGAATGATGCTTATGATTGTGCTAAGTTTTACAAGAAGCGAATGAAGATGGCTCATGACCAAAACATAATGAGAAAATCCTTTGAACCTGGTCAGAACGTTCTTCTTTACAATTATCGTTTGCATTTATTCCCAGGCAACCTTAAGTCTCAATGGTCTGAACCCTTCATAGTTCATACTGTTTATACCCATGGGGCCATTGAGATTGAGGATCCCTGGAACGACAATGTGTTCAAGGTGAATGGCCAATGTTTGAAACCGTTCTTGGAGCTAAGAAGCCCAGAAATTAAGGAGATACTTCTGGAGGATCCTGTCTATCAGAACTGATTTTCATCCACTGTTATTATTATTATTTTTATTTTTTTGATCTGTGTTTAGTTATGATTTATTGTTTCCCGTTTGTCCATTCCTATGTGTTCTTTTTGTTACTAATGCCATGAAAGGTGTGATATTGAATACGTTTGGGGGAAATATAGTCATCGACATATTTCATTTTCCCTCATTCTGTGTTGATAATGATCTATGTACTGCACCGTTTCATGTATTATCTTTCTTAACCCTCTCTTTTTATGGCTTTACTTTCTAATTCACATTGAGGACACTGTGAGATTTTAGTTTGGGGGCAAGGAGATTATTTGGCTTATTTGGCATTAGAAGCACATAATTTTGTTCCATTTTTTTTTGCAGTGATGTCTTGATTGAATTGATGGTTATGTTGAATTCAAATGCTTGGTTATGTCATTTTTGAGAATGTTGTCGAACTTTAAGCTGTTATTCGAATTCATTGGCGAGCTTAAACTTATGAACATATGATCTTTTAACTAGGAAATCTGAATTTTGTTACTTATTTTTTGATAGTGATGATTTTGCTTGTTTCACTTGGAACTTAGCACAAGCACACTAGCATATAGTTTGTGGGAATTGAAATGTGAAACCAAATATGCATGCTTTTGTCTTAAGTTCAGTTGGTTGACTTGTTGGATGAGTAAACATTAATGTTATATAAGAAATATTTAAATATATATA
>JAUPMG010189454.1:0-10225 GCA_031762675.1 Pachysandra terminalis
TAATTTAAATCCAACTGAATGACTTATTTTGATTTATCCAAATATCAAAATAAATTTAAAATGTTAAATTAAATTAATAGTACACCCCTATTATTGATGTTTATGAAAGGATATAAGGATTTAATAGATCATCATAGCAGAGAAGCATATAAAAAGATTAAAGTTCTCCATATTATAGCAGAAAAATATATCAGTCAAATTTTAAATTCCCCATAGAATGCAGCATATTTCACACTGAAATAATAGATTTCACAGACAAATTCATTGAATATAGCATATTTCACAATGTAATAATAGATTTCACAGACGTCTTTCAGATTAACTAACGTGAATCTGCAGCAATAATTGTTCTTGTGCCTCGATATTTTGGGCAATTTCTTCACATATGTGATCATACTTGGCTATCTCCCTCCTGAAAAGATCCTCACATGAGCCAGTCGATGTCATCAACTTGGGCAGTAAGTATATCATCCTGGAAACAAATTCAACATAAACTTAAGTCCATTCGTTGCGGAAAGATGGCATTAACAACTAGTAGTACAAGGCGACCAAAATGAACAACTGAGAACCCTCTCATGAGGATGGCATTGACCAGGATTCAAAGGAGAACACATGTATCAATGTGTTAAACGCCATAGATCAAGAAGCTCAGAATCAGGAACCATTTTCTTCTAATGAACTCTAGTATCATTACAGATATGATTCTTTTTCTTCAGGTTGAAGGAAATCAAGGGATTATGATGGCATATGCAAGTGCTCTTCAATTGATATTCTAGCTTTCAGATTACTTGCAGAACTGGTCGAAGTCGAACAACCTTTAAGTGCTTATAAAAGTTTAGGGGTAAAATAGGTATTATAAAAATATTATTAAAGTTTAAAAATATCATTTATTTACGTGCTTATAAACTTTTAAGGGTAAAGTAGATATTTTAAAGATATTACTATAGTTTATAAATAGCTTCCGGTATAAGAACTTGGCTTCTCCTTTAGGTAATCTTCCTCTAGTGCTTATGGGTAAGCGTTTACCCATAAGCACTATCAAACACATATTTAATTTTAAAAAAGTGCTTATAAAAGCTATAAGCTCCGAGAAGTACTTAGAGAAGTTGGGCCAAACGCTGCCTTAATAATATTTTTAAAATACTTATTTTACCCCTAAATTTTTATAAACACTTAAATAAATGTCATTTTTAGATTATAATAATTTTTTTATAATACTTATTTTATTCCTAAACTTTCAAATGCATTTAAATAAATATATTTATGAAACACTATTTTTTTCAAATAAACAATTTATTGTTGCTGTAGATAAGTGCTCCCAGTGAGCAACTAATGATTGCTTATCCAAAAGCACAAACCGGGGGCAAACGCAGCCTAAAAGTACGTTTACACTTTAAATTCTCCCTCATAATTCATAAATATAAGGCATTGACCATTGAGAGAGATGGAGAACGAAGAGGGCAACATGTCTGCATCATTTCCGATGAACGGTGGAGATGGGCGTTACAGCTACACCAGAAACTCTTCTTATCAGGTATTCTATTCGCTGATTATGATCGCTTACTTAGATCTGTCTCAGTCTATAATTATAAAAATAAAAAAAAAATCCATTAGTTCGTTTTCTTCTGTTGATATTTGTTGGAATTTAGAAACGAAGATATACAACTGTGATCGCCAATTGCTTAGTGATGGCTGCGATCTCTCTATCACCTAATCCGATGATTCTTTTCCTGTAGACAGAGAGGGTTGTAACGGAGCCGAGCTCACGCTCGCTCTTTACATTTTTTTAGCTCAAGCTCGGTTTGGTAAATCTAAAACTTATTCATAATTTAATAGTTTTATTTATAATTAAAATTTTAACTATATTTTATTATCAAGTGAGCAAAACTGAGCACGAGCCGAGCTTGAGTTCAAGTCATGAGCCTATTTCTTGAGCTCACGCTCGTTTCATGCAAGCTGACCCTGGGTGCGAGCCAAGCTAGTTCGGTTCAGTTTGGGTCTGAGTTGATCTCAATCCAACCTCTTTGAAGGTCAACTCAATTCCAACCCAACCCGATTTGAAACTTGAATTATGAAACCCAAACACCAAACCAATTTTATTTTGTAATCTGTAGACCCAACCCAACCCAAATCCCAAACAATTCGATTTGAAAGCCAAACTATGAAACCCAAACACCGAACCGATTTAATCTTTTCTTGATTGTTTTGGCTTTGACTTTTGTTATTTTATCAAAAATGTGCAAGTAGCTGAACTCTCTACACTGTGCTCCAAACTAGTACAGTGGAGATATGGCAACTGAGAAGGCCGACATAAGCCGTTCCCGATGAACAGTCGGAGTGACGTTATAGCTGTTTAAGTTCATTTTGTAAAAGTGTTATCCATCAAAGAAATAACTGACTCGACGGAAGCTTAAGTCGATAGTCGACCATATCCCGTCTTCAAAAGAAGAACAAAAGAGCAAAAATTAGGAGAAGAATAACACAAGACTAAATTGGACTAGAAGGAACAGTGAGCAAGGATGTTTGGAGTTTCATGAGCACACTTTAGAGCCACATTTACAGAAATTGTACCTTGTCCCTAAATTCTGATATTTCTGTTTGGAAACAAAGGCTGATATTTACAACAATTAGAGAGAGGTGGTGGTAGATAAAATTCCATTTAAACCGTTTCCTAACGGTATGTAAGATATTAATCCAGGGGTAATTAGTAGTAATTATCTCTGTCTCTGAAGTGGCCTCTTCACAAATTACATTAATAAATTACATCTCTGCCATTATGACAGATCACAATTTTGTTATTATGAACATAGACGTAATTTATCATGTAATTCACAATGAGCAAGCCTCACGCCTTTCCTTAGATCGTTAAATTCTCCTTTAAAATCAGCAAGGTGTGTATTCTGCCTTCGGCGCCAATGCTAGGTATTGTCATAAGCTATACGAATTAGCAGTGGTAATATGATATTTCTTAACATTTTGCAATGCTAGGTATTGTCATAAGCTATACGAATTAGCAGTGGTAATATGATATTTCTTAACCTTTTGCACCATCGAATATCCTTGGCGCCAATGAAATTTTGTCTAATATGAGACATTTGCTCAAGCTGTGTAATTTCGGTTGTATTGAATTATATCTTTGGTGCCGTCAAGACCATTTAAGCCTTGGCACCATTGGAACTCTGTGTATCATGATTTCGTCAAATATATTTGGTCTTTGGCGCCAAGGAAGGCTTTCTTGCCTTTGGCGCGTCAATCGCCGTATTACCGAGTTCACTTGGTTTTTGGAGCCGTCGAAGGTATTCTTGCATTTGACACGTCAATCTCAATTTGTTAGATATTGACATCAATCTCAATCTATAAGATATTGCCAAGTTCACTTGGTCTTTGGCGCTGTCGAAGGCATTCTTGCCTTAGACGCGTCAATCTCAGTCTATCAGAAGTTGCTGGGACTGTTTTAGCCTGAGTGCCTTCGAGACCAACTAGTCTTGGCACAAATGAAATCTGTGTAGCCTTGATGCATTTGAGACCATTCGGCCTTGGCATCATCGAGGTTGTTTAGTCTTAGTACTTTCGAAGCTATCTAGCCTTAGTACTATGAGAAGTTGCTGGGACTGTTTTAGTCTGAGTGCCTTCGAGACCAACTAGTCTTGGCACAAATGAAATCTGTGTAGCCTTGATGCATTCGAGACCGTTCGGTCTTAGCATCATCGAGGTTGTTTAGTCTTAGTACTTTCGAAGCTATCTAGCCTTAGTACTATGGAAACTTTTCATCTTCTACGTCACCGAGGTTCTCTCTTAGACAGAGATGTGTCTTCTACATCTTTGAGGGAAGTCTTTCCCTTTAGACAAAGACTCTTTTAGCCTTAGTACCGTCGAGATTGTTCAGTCTTAGTACCATCGAGGCTTAGTCTTAGTATCATCGAGACTATCTAGTCTTGATACAGTACTTTCGAGACAGTTTAGCCTTAGCACTATCGAGACCGTTCAACCTTAGTACTATCGAGACTTGTTTGACGTCATCAAGATTCACTCTAGATGGAAAGGAGTATTCATCGAGATGCATCTCTTTGATGAATGTAGGGCTCACCTTGAAGGCCGCCTTTCCCTCTCTTACCATCAGGGTTGTCTATCCCTTATGCAAAAGTGATGATTTACGTCGTCCAGAGCTGTCTTTCCCTTTAGACATAAACGCATTGAATAACGATTTACACCGTCCAAGGCCGTCTCTCCCTTTAGATGTAAATGCGTAGAATGACGATTTACGCTGTCCAGGGCTGTCTCTTCCTTTAGACATAAATGTGTCAAATAGCGATTTACACCCTCCAGGGTTGTCTCTCCCTTTAGATGTAAATGCGTGTTCACCGAGACTCGTCTCTTTGATGTATGCAAAGTCTTTGTAGGTGAATTGATATCATTTTGTATCTCATTCGGATTTGTTCATAATGAAGAGCCATTATAGGCGTACTAATCATCCCATGATTTGCAGTCTCAATGCTCATGATAGTAACGCATTACTCGTCTTCATAGAAGTTTCTCGGCGAGATGACCAAGGATGACACCCAAAAATAAAAGAGACTCATTTCTTTGACGAATATGAAGCCTTGAGTAGATGTATTGATATTTCTCGTATGAATGTGATAAGATTAGGAAATCTCATTCTCTCTTATCACTGCGCGAGGAGCATTGCCGTCATAGGCCTTATGTCTATCCATGACTCATCAGGTCTAGGGTGATATTGCCAATATGCCGTATTCCCTAGCAATGGGGTGTCTTGTCGAAGCACCTCTCTAATACGGCTAGCCTTATCGCGGATTCATTAAGAGTACCATTATTTTCGTGCCTAACCTTTTCGGGGTTAGCGCCATAGGCATTTTCCGAGAATATGGCTTATAATCTTGTCATGTGTCACGCTATCAATGTGCCATCGATAAATTCCATTTCTACTATTTACAATAGCTATGCCTAGAATTCCTCTTATCAGGTACTTCTATCTTGATGTATAACTAACTTCACCAATTTTATGTTCAAATCACTTGCTGTAACACTGTCAAAACATGTATATTATCAACCATTGTTTCAATTTTTTCTGAAATTTAGCAAATTCGTTTTGGTAATCTCCCTTTTTGAAGGATACCAAAATTTTCCTTATAGCGATATTTTATTTATTTATTTTTTTTTTTTTTTGCATAATTTTTTACAAACGATATCAAGTTATATCATCTCTATTTTCTAGTGCAGGGATGATATAATGGCAAACTCAACCTTCTATTTTGCAGAGAGAGGGAGTGAACCGTGCCAAGGCAACGATCGACAACGAGATTGCTAAGAAGCTTGATGTGAGACAACTCTTTTCTTCTTTAAACCTGTTCAGAATTGCTGATTTTGGCTGTTCTGTTGGACCCAATACATTCATTGTGGTGCAAAACATAATAGAAGCTGTGGAGCTCAAGTATCACCAGTCTTTTGGCCTCAGTTCTGACATTCTTGAATTTCAAGCCTTCTTCAATGACCATGTCTCCAATGATTTCAATACACTCTTCAAATCTCTGGCTCCTGATAGGCAATACTTTGCGGCTGGTGTACCGGGTTCCTTTCACGGCCGGTTATTTCCAAAGGCATACCTTCATTTCGTTCACTCCTCTTATGCAGTCCAATGGCTCTCTAAGGTTCCAAAAGAAGTTGTAGACAAAAGCTCTCCTGCCTGGAATAAGGGGAGAATCCATTACACAAATGCCCCAGATGAAGTCCTTCAGGCTTATTCAGCTCAATATGCTAGGGGCATGGAGGACTTCTTGTGTGCTAGGGCACAAGAGCTTGTCTGTGGAGGGCTCATGGCCCTTCTCATCCCAAGTCTCCCAGTTGGGACAACTCCTCCCCAGTGCACTCTAACCATGCTGTTTGACCTTCTGGGATCTACTCTCATGGACATGGCCAAGCTGGTAAGTGTATGAAACTAAATTTTCCATATCTCTGAATTTCAAATTTTTCGATATTAATTGATACGATTAACTAAGTTATCAAGCAACAACTGGGTGCCTAAACCCATGTAACTTGACAGTTTTTAAGATCGTTTTTCCTGGTACTAATTAGGTTAATTGTTAGAGATATTGGCTCATATTCACTAGTCTCTAGATAGAAAGGGAGAGGGACCTGCGGAACGGTAAAGATATATTGGAGATTTTCCATATATACTAGCTTGGAGTATAAGTTGTAATCCTAAGGCTACGTTTGTCTCGGGTTGTGCTTTTGGATAAGCACTTATTGGATAAGTGATTCAATGGGAGCACTTATCCACAACAACAATAAACTGCTTACTTGAAGAAAATAGCGTTTAGTAAATATATCTATTTAAGTTGTTATGAAATTTAGGAGTAAAATAGGTATTATCAAAATATTATTAAAGTTTAGAAATAACATTTATTTAAGTGCTTATGAAAGTTTATGGGTAAAATAGATATTATGAAAATATTACTAAAGTTTAGAAATAGCTTCTCGAATAAGTGAAGGTTACGTTTGGCTCAACCTATAGAAGTGTTTATTTCTGCCTATAGCTTATTAAAACACTTTTTAATTTAGCCTATATAAGTGTTTTTTTCTGCTTATAGCTTATTAAAGCACTTTTAAAATTAAAAGTGTGCTTGGTAACACCTAATGGGTAAGTAATTACGTATTTGCAGTAGGGGAAGGCTACCCACAAGGAGAAGTTGTTGAGAGCAGCGTCTCTTACTTCTCTTATCACTTCTAAGGGAAGCTATTTCTAAACTTTAGTAATATTTTCATAATGCTCATTTTATCCCTAAACTTTCATAAGCACTTAAATAAATATATTTATCAAATGCGGGAAGCTATTTCTAAACTTTAGTAATATTTTCATTATACCTATTTTATCCTAAACTTTCATAAGCGATTAAATAAAAGTATTTACCAAACGCTATTTTCTTCAAGTAAGCAGCTTATTGCTATTGTGGATAAGTGCTCTCATTGAGTCACTTATCCATTGAGTGCTTATCCAAAAGCACACACTGGGCCAAACACAGCCTAAGAGAAGCTACTCAGCAACTTCTCCTTATGGGTAGCCTTCCTCTACTGTTTATGGGTAAGCACTTACCCATTAGATGTTACCAAACACACTTTTAATTTTAAAAAGTGCTTCAACAAGCTAAAAGCTTAAATAAGTACTTATACAAGTCAGGCTAAATGCAGCCCATTTCATTATTTAACATAGTGAGAACTTCTCTCCCGTTGACGTAGGTTATGCCAAACTACGTATATCTGTGTGCATAGTTTTGATCTTCTATTTTCATTATTATTGCTTAATATGGTTTGAGATACTAAAATTTTCTGTTTGCATTACAATTGCACCATCACTGTCCCTTGAATGAAAATGGTTAAAATCTTATTGAAGGGGTTAGTGAATGAAGGTGAAGTGGACTCCTTCAATGTCCCTGTCTACATCACACCAGCAGAGGAGTTGAAAGGCTTGATAGAGAGAAATGGGTATTTCAGCATTGAAAGGATGGAGCCATTGGCCGGCTCCTACTCGGCAGAGTTCATTGCGCCTAATGTCCGACTATGTTCATTGAATTTCAGAGCTGGTCTTGAGGGACTCATCAGTGAACACTTTGGATCCAAGATCATCGACGAGCTCTTCGACCGGTTTACCCAGAAACTTGTAGAGTTCTCTATCCTGTTTAACACCAAATACTGTGAACTGTTGGTCCTTCTTAAGCGCATAGGTAACTAGATAGAAGATGGTCTTGTCCTCCTTCTGCCTCAATCTTCATGGAAGTGTGTACTCTTTTGTGTACCTTTTCCTAGTTATCCTCTTTACTAAGAAGTATGTGTTCTGCTATCTATGATCAGAATCATCTCTTTTGGGTTTAATTTGGGGAAAATTACACTTTGACCCCAAGTTTTTTGAGTGCGAAAAGTTCTTAATCCGCATATTTGACTTTTTATATACGGATTGGAATAAAATTGTGAAAGTAATGGGTGTAATCTAGGGATGGTTTTTATGAAAATATAAAAATAAATCTGTTTCAATTAGAGTAAAATTATAAAAATAAAAGAATTTGCTTGTATTTTATTGTTTTTTTTTTTTGCAAATATAAAAATAGATTTGTTTTATACTCAACATAAAGTTAAATTGAGATATTTTTTGTATTATTTTCTTTTGTTGGATATATATATATATATATTTTTTTTTTTGCAAATCTGAGCGGGAGCCGAGCTTGAGTTCAGGTCATGATCATGAGCCTATTTTTGGAGCTCAAGCTCGTTTCATGCAAGCTGACCCGGGTGCGAACCAAGCTAGCTCGGTTCATGACAGCTGAGCCCGGGCTATTTACTGCTATAGAACACAAAGAGCCGGGGTAGAGATTGGCGGTTATTAGGGATGCAACTCGATTCAGTTTGGGTCGGGTTGATCTCAAAACAACCTCAAACGGACCTTTTGGAAGGTCAACTGAAATCCAAAACAACCCGATTTGAAATCAAAACCATGAAATCCAAACACCAGACCGATTTTATTTTGTAAACCGTAAACTCAAACCAGCTCAATCCAAACTGCAATTTTGGATTGGATTGATTTGGGTCAGACTAATTCGGGTTGATAAGCACAATCACAGCTTGAGTCATAAATTTGGACTTAAACTAACTTTAACAATGTGCAAATACTTAAATTCTAAAATTTACATAAATCTAATATATATTATTAACCGGGTTAATTCAATTTGGGTTTTGGGTCGGGTCAAATTACCCAAAGCCCTAACCCAAAACCAAACCAAATAAATTCGGGTTAGCTTTTTTCAACCCAACCCAAACTAATCCAAAATCGGGTTGAGTCGGTTTAGGTTAACCCGACCCAACCCGACTTTGAATCAGTTTTGGGTTGAAAGAAACCGACCTAAATTAATTCGGTTTGGTTTTGGGTTGGGGCTTCTGGTTACCCGACTCAACCCTAGCTGTTTTGGCTGCTTCCACTAAACATAACAAATTTGGCATTCTTGTTTGACCTTTTCAGAGAGGAGTTGGGGATGCTGTAAAGGAACTGATCAACAAGAGAGCATTCGTCTGTTCCAGGCGCCTGTGACATCGGCTGTTCCAAGCACCGATGTCCGCTACGTGTCCAAGGGGCAAACCAACCCGTTAACGCTATCCGTTTCATCTCATGTATATATAAAAAAAAAAAAAAACCAAAACAAAACAAAAACTTTTAAGCTTTTAATCCTCCCACTCAAGGGTATTAGTGTCTTTTTTCTTCTTCATTCTCTTCTCCCCTTGACTTTTTCCCTCTTCATTTTCTTCTCCCTGTACACAGCTACAGCTACAGCTCGACCATCACTAAAACGAGAACAACGGCTACATTCTCTGGCACCGATAACAAGAACGACGACTACATTCTCTGACACCGGTAATGTTTCTCCTCTCTTCTTTCTCTTTCATTTTCTGTTGAGCATAACCTCCACCATCACTAAAACGAGAACGACGACTACGTTCTCCGGCACCGATAACTAAAACGAGAACGACGGCTACATTCTCCGGCACCGATAAAGAGAACGACAGCTACATTCTCCGGCACCTGTAACGTTTCTCCTCTCTTCTTTCTCTTTCATTTTTTGTTGAGCAAAACCTCCACCATCACTAAAACGAGAACGACGACTATGTTCTCCAGCACCGATAACGAGAACGACTGCTACATTCTTCGGCACCGTAACGTTTCTCCTCTCTTCTTCTTTCTCTTTCATTTTCTGTTGAGCAAAACCTAAATGCTCATTGTGTTCGTGGGTTTGGAGCAAAACCTAAATGCTACATTCTTCGGCACCGTAATGCTCATTTTTTAAGGTGAGAATTTCTCCTGGGAACTCTGTCTTTGTGTGGTGGGATAATTGGCATCCAAATAGTCCTCTCATTGAGCATATTAGCTTCAAGCAACTTCATCACTTGGCTTCTTTACTGATATGACTGTGGACAAGCTGATTGTCAATGGGGGGTGGGTGTTCCCTGCTCCTGGTGCTCTGCCCCTCTCTCTTTGTGGGATTATCTACCCTCTATCACCATTAAATCGCTCCCATCTGATCAGTAGTATTGGTCCCCCTCAAAGTCGGGTGTTTTCAACATCAAGGCCACTTGGAATGCCTTAAGATTGTCGTCCGCTAAGGTGCCTTGGTCCAAACTGACGTGGTTTCCTGGTCATATCCCTCGTCATAGTTTCATTACTTGGATG
>JAUPMG010189465.1:0-10225 GCA_031762675.1 Pachysandra terminalis
GGCTGATTCTTCCCACAGTTTCTTTTTGTGGTGGGAGTGTGTACAGATAATTTTATATCCATTAATACAATATAATATATTTACTAATCAAAAAAATAATATAAACAAACTAAGCCGAGCTTTAACCGAGTCGAGCCTACCCAAGCTCGGCTCAAGGTCTTTAAGTTAATGAGCTTTTTTTGGGCTTAGGCCCAGCTCGTGTGCCTAATTATAGAGCTGAAGTTCAGCTCAATGACAACCCTATAAATAGGTATAAGACTAATTTAAAAAAAATGTGTAAGAGTGTAATTTAAAAAAGTTAATATATAGCTATAAAACTGTAATTTTAAAAACTATATATACAAAACTATAATTATTAAAAACGGTTAGAGTTTTGGGGGGGCCCAACATGTAGCGCCACTCCACTCAAGGTAAGTGGAGTGGCATAACATACATGGGATTTTATCCCAAAACATATCCTCTGCATGGAAAAAAATAACCATCGTTTTCTGAGTCTTTCTTAACTAAAACACTAAAAGATATTTAAAAAATAATAAGATAATTCAAAGGCTCCCATTTCATGGCACATATGAGGATTACATGGAGAAAGGGTTTGTCCATGTAGACTATTCAATGATACCTTGATGGCTGCATGCGTCAGCCACCCACAAGGCAGAAAATGCTCTGGCTCACGAGGAAATCAAAACTGAAAACTAATGACCAAAGCTTTAGTAACAAATGAATAAAAAAGAAAACAAGTTGCAATGTTTTCTGATGTTTAGTAACATATTTGAGGAGAAATAATTTGTCAATCAAACTTTTTTTGCTTTTATGCCGTAAACAGATTCATTTTTCAAAGAAAATATTCCTAACTAAAAATCTTTATATTCCTTAACCTCACTTAGTAATTTATTTCTGACAATCAAAATAAGAATGCGTTTGCAGATTATCTGCACACTATATGCCAGCAGTCTATTATAGACCACTACAGAAAACGATCATGTTCTCAAAATGAAAATTAGCTCTCTATTTATTTTTCATACACAAGTGAGGCCAAATAAAGTGATAAATTTCCATGACACTAGCAAACTAATAAGAAGAACGCCTTCTGGAAATGAAAATATACAACTAGAAGGTCCAATTGGCAGTCCCACCAATCCTGAGCCCACATATCCAATTTTCTAAACAAACAATGTTCTTTTGATCAAAACATCTCTGTAGCTGAGATTACATGCTTCCAAACCACATCAATGACCAGTCTGAAGTAACAGATTTTCTGTTTCACATAGAAGACCATTCTTATGGTATTATGTGAACACGTTTCAAAGAAATCCAAAAATTCATGCTTATCTTGTCTTATTGATCCCCATCATATTAAAGGGTTTCAACTATTTGTTTCAGAGTAGATAATATGAGAAGTCATTTAAAGGAACAATGATTCAACAAAAATCTTTATATTCATGCTCATTCTATATATCAAAGTTCCCCAGTTGTATTAAGAATGATCACAACAGCTATCCCTATTTTCAAAGCTAAAACAATCCAAAGGTATAGAAAGAAGAAAAGAATCGACTTACTGTTTAGCTTACCAGAATTGGTTTGGCACTTGTTGATAAGCAGTTAGATAAATTCTCAATGCAATTGGATACATCAATGAACGCTTTTCCAAAAACAAACAAGGCTGACAAATTCGATGTCCTGCCAAAAAAAAAAAAGATTAACTAACTGAATAAAAATTACAAATATGGAACATGATTAATACAAACAATAAGTTAAATAGTGTCGATTTATCACAAAATAACACATAACCTAACTGACAGAACCTAAGTTGCGATCAGGATTGAAAGAATAGCCTAATACAAAACTGGGAATACTTTGAGAGACAGGGTATACTGTGAGAGACATGGGCGAGTGAAAGAATCGCCTTCCAAGGGCTGGTAGTGGAGATTCTTGTCCGGGGGTTAGTATCCCAACCATTTTCATGTATGTTGTACTTGTTGGGAATCACTTTAAACCACAAGGACTCTGTGTCTGTGCTGAATTTCTGGAGCCATTTCCCCAACAAAGCTAAATCGGATATTCTCCAAATTGAGGCCACCCTCCTGTTTGCTCCTGTACACCTCTTTTCATCTAACCAAGTGGTCTTTTTCCTCTCCACTCCCCACCCTCCAACAGAAAATCCCTATAAACTTTCTCAATGACCTGTGCAACTTTTATTGGAATTCTGAGCAGAGAAAGGAAATAGGTCAGTAAGTGGGCAAGTGAAGCCTGGATTAAAATGATTCTGCTTACCAATAATAAGTAAGATTTTTTCTACAATGCTAGCCTCCTCTTCATTTTTTCAATGACAGATGCCCAAAAAGTTTCTCTATGGTAGCTGTCACCTAGTGACAGTCCTAATATCTGACAGGCCATGCATGCATCAACATGACACCCTAAAAACTGAGCAAAATTCTATACCCGATATGGCTCCATCAAAATCCCTACTAAACCCGCTCTTCTCCAAATTCACCTTAAACCTGACACCACTTCAAAGCATAAGATAATGGATTTTATCCAAAAAAAATCTCTGTTCCATCTACTTCTAGGAACATTAAAGTGTCATCTGCAATTGCAAATTGGAGATGAGAAACCGCTACTAGATCCCTTCCTACCTTAAAACCAGAGATCAGACCCATCTCCTCCGCTCTAGATACAAACTTGCTAAGAGCATCCCCAACCAAGGAAAACAACAAGGGAGACAATGGATCTCCCAGCCAAAGCCCTCTAGAACAGCGTCTAGAAAGTGCCATTCTACCCTCTAGAACAGTATCTAGAAAGTCCCCTGGACCCCCATTGATAACAAAAGAGAAAGATATATTCTGTACACAACCTCCCATCCATCGCCTCCATCTCGTCCCGAAGCCTTTCCATTCAAGAACAGCGTCTAGAAAGTGCCATTCTACCCTGTTATACGCTTTTTCCAAGTCCAATTTGAGTACCATCCCTTCCCTACCACTTCTCATCCTATCCTCAATAATCTCATTCACCACCAAAGCGCTTCCCAAAATCTGACGACCCGCAATGAATGCACTCTGATTAGTTGAGACAAGATCCCCCATAACCTCTTTGAATCTCAAAGCTAGGACCTTGGCCACTATCTCAAAGCTAATTGGTATGAAATCATTAATCTCTCGGGCCCCTTTCTTCTTAGGGATCAACACATGAAAAGTAGCATTAATAATCCGATTATTCTGATTGGGAGATATTTGCACTTAGCAAGTTATGCTCGTTGTGGTGATTTAGCTCGAGAAATTCAGTGACTTGCAGAATCGTTGTGGGTGTAGTGGTGGTACCTGAGCTAGAAGGAGCCAAACAGCAAGCACGGAATACAGAATCAAAATTAAGAAGGAAACCCCCAGATTGATAACAAACGTACCTGCCTCAGATGCAAAAAAAGATAGACTACAGAGCGAGGAGATGGATGGTGTAAGAAGGAAATGGACCATGAAGGAATGAGATGCTCTAAATAGCAGTTCCACCCTAAGCCGGACTCCACGTTCTGAATGCTAACTTGTAGAGATTTAGGGGACGATGCTCTTCTTCCCAATCGCTGAGTCATTGCTTCAAGCTGATTGAATATTTCCTTTTCCAACTTCTCAGAAAGGATTGAGATGTCTTCAAGCTCAACAATGGATTGCATCTCAACCACACTCGCCTTACCACCAAAACCTGGGTAACTATCGAAAACAGGACCTCCCCTGAATTCCCATCCAATCCCAGAGTTCGCCTGGTTCGCATACTTACTGTGTTGCAGCACCTTAATCTCCCTGGCCACGGAATCAAGTTTGAATTCCATCGCAAATAGCTGAGGAAGAAGAAAAGAACTGACTACCTCGACAATGACACTAGCAGCTTCAAGCATGTGAAATGGGGAAAGCTTGGGCCAGTGGAATTGGGCAAGGCAAACGAGAATTACCTCTATATGATGACCGTCTCTCAGCACTAGAAAGCCGACACCGGTGTTGGCTTGGTGGACTTAATGAGGATTCTCCGCTTGGACTTTCATGCGGGTTAGTTCAGTACAAGACCTGGGGTCTAGTCGATCGGGTATTGGAGTCCTCTCCCATCCTGCATATTTGATGAGCTCCCACCAGGCCCATCTCAAAATGGGTTATCATCATCATCTTGACCTTGCAAAAAGTTCCCATTTGGATCAGGTATGTTGACACCCATTTTCCCACTTGATCCACCCCCATTTTGAACACCCAAGATTGAGCTTGCCCCTACCACGCTACAGCTGGCTGGGTTGGGCAGGTTCCCGCCCAGCACTTGGATTTCAAAAGACTCCATGTGTTCAGCATGCAAAACCGACCTTACACCAGATGATTCACCTCTGGTTTCAAAATGGTCAGTTAAAGGATCAAGGTTGGGCGCAGTAAGATCCAAGCCGACACGTTGCCTATCCCATGCCACGTTAGCATCTTCTACCTCCCGACACCCTACGTTCTCCTTTTCCCAAATTGCAAAACACGTCTACTATTCGGCCGATTAACTTTTAATTGAATGAGAAATAGTCCTCCCCAATCTTAGCAGCTACACCACCATAGTGTTAAGTATCGGCCGATCCCGAGTCGGATCGGCCGATACAACTCGGGATCGGCTCAGGACGAGTCACGATCCCAAGCCGATCCGGAAAATTGCTAAAATCCTCTGACTCGGTCCGAAAACGAGTTAGATCGTCAGATCCAAACGATCTGACTCAGTTTCGGACGAGTCAGATTGGACGATCCAATATGGATCGTCTAACACCCTTCAAAAATTTTATGATTTAAAATATATATATATATATATATTGGGCCATGTTTGGATAGGTCGATCCTGAGTTGGATCAGCGATCCAACTCAGCATTAGATCGGAACAGTCCCCAATCCGATACCGAGTTTAAATACTATATAAACCACTAGGGATTTTGAGAGGATTACCCTCAGATAAATGTATCTGCGCAACCTCAAAATTTCTCCCCCTTTTGGTATCATCCCCGATTTGAGCTAACCCACCATACAAATCCCCAATCCTTGTGAACATATCCTCCACCAGAAATTTGGAGGCAAGCCTCAAACGAGAACCCAGCAACCCTCGGTCGATGTTTGGATGGGTGCCTTCGTCTCCATTTCAGACCACCTTCGAATTAAAATCTCCCTTCTAGACTGCATAAGGAAGGAGTCTAGACTGCATAAGGAAGGAGCTCGTGCTTCTGAGCTGATCATTAAACACAGAAGAGGGCCCAAACGGCACTGTTTTATCTTTGGAAAGAGGGAAGAGAAGAGAGATAGCTTCAAGCCCAAAGAAAATAGCTAAGTTTGATGCAGCTTCTTTCCAATCCACCGGGTGATCACCACCGGCTCATAAGACAAGTGCATTTTCCTAGCAGTGGTCAAAACTACTTCCCCCTATATTTAACTCGAGGCACGGGAAAACTCCATTTTGAGTTCCAAAAACAAAGATGGTGCTGCCAAGCTTAAACCCAGATTCCATTGAGGTTCCTCTTCGTGCAAACCCCTCATCAGCGTCCTCATTAGTGCAATCATCAACCCACTCCCTAATTTTGTGGCAAAAATTTCCCAATCCCACCTGTGATTGCCCTTTGGAATACAAACCCATAATGATCTAGATCCCACAAAATGGGAGATACAAGCATACTCCCCTTCATGATTTGATTTAACTTCGATTATAGAAGTGTGGTTTCCGAGAAACCATTTCCATCTTCTCAGGACGTTTCTTCTACCCTGCACCATCTCCTCACACCTTCCTCCAACCATATTAATAGACCCTTATCCACTAGCAACAAACTTGCCTTCCCTTGCTAAACTCCGTGATTCGCATTAACCATTTGCCATGAACCAGAACTCCTTACAAACTAAGTTTCTTAAAACCAATGGTGAAGATCCTCCTTCGATCTTGGTGCCTTGTAGAACGAGAACTAACCTCACGACTATCACCGACGGCTGGTGCAGCCGTAATTTCCACCCATGATCTTCAAACTCCGACCTCAAATCTCTAATCTTCTCCAAGCTCCGATCATCGACCCCAATACCTTTGAGCTTCTCTATGGCCCCCTTTCCACGCATTAGTGGCACTGGGATATTTTCTAATGTAGTGTTTCTTCCTAGCAAGGACTCTTCATCGACCAATATTGAAAACAAGCTTATTTCGCAAATTTAGGTGCAATATTTTGCACCTAATAACAATAAACAATATGTGAGGATATGTGTTTTGTGCCTGTATATAACGCAATGCAATATAACCTACCTGTCCTGTTTAATCTAGAGCATTCATTAGAAGGTCGCAATGAAATCCCTAACTAATCCCCTCGTCCATTGGGACGTTGGTAGGACATCCTCTCAAAAGAAGATTGGATGGGGAAGGAGTCTGGGGATGGAAGCCGTGTCTCCCCTATGTGGGAGTGATCAAGTGACCATCAAAGTAAACCCTAATAGCAGCTTCAACAACACATTTGAAACTCGCGCGCGCGCGCGCGCACACACAAATCTAGGACATTTCAAATATGTTGAAAACAACACTCACGGGCTCAAGCACGTATGTCCGTAATGAACAACGCAATCCGCATCAACGTGCGAAGCTCCAACTTCGTCAGCGCAGCAGCTTCCGTATGTAGTATCCGCCATTACGAAGAGTCTAACATCATTATCATCTATGCTTCCTTTGTCGTCGGATTCTCTATTTCTCTGAGCTTCCGAAGTTCGTCTCTCAAAGCACTCACGACTCTCGTCGAATCTTTCAGAAGCTCATCTGGAAACTGAAACCAACAGCAGTAACTTGAGTTAAGGTCGTCCGATGAAGAAGACGACAACTTCTAATTAGAGGTGTTTCTAGGGTTTTGAAGGTCGTTTCAAGCTCGACTAGCAGAAATTTCTTGTCAAGATGATCAAAAGGAATCGAAGAGATTACCTGCAAGCGACTCTAGTGAAGCTTCTGCTACGGATGAAATAGGCAGTATGACCGATCTCGTAATTTGATTCCAAATCCATGAGAGAGATAGAATGCTTCGTCGTAAATAGGAAGACGAAGAAGAGAAACAAAGAAGTTGACAGAAAAGAAAAAAATAACAATAAATTACATCGACACTCGCTTAAGTTTGACATAATAGCAACAAGTACCCTATAGCCGTGAATAGTTAGGGTCTGATAAAAATAAGGGAAAATTACCTTTAGATGCCTAGCTCTAAACAATTTGACATGCCGCTGCTTATTTAAATTGAATAATTACATTAAACTGCTTTGTTTTAAGTTGTTATTAAGGCCGTTAAACATTCATATGATAAAGACTAAAATACCCCAAGAAGAAGTTGATCGAACCAACCTCTTCCCTTTCCGCCAAATCAATTAAGAACATGGTGTCTTCCGTCAATCACCGAGATAAGTTGATCAGAGAGTCGTTTTGGGGAAAGCCATCAAGAGATTCATGAATTTTTTAGGGTTTTTGAGAACGAAGGGAAGAAGAGCATGTGGAACTTGAAGCATTCCGTCAAGTCAGTAATGATGAAGGAAACCCTAGAAATTTTCAAGTTTCAAGTTTTGGTTACAAGGCATGAGCTTTCATCTAAACCAAAGAAAAGTGTGAGGTTTGCAGAGAATGTGAATGATCAAATCGAAGTCGTAGATAATTTATACAAGGAAGGTGCAGAGATTGTGTGGTTTCACAGGATTTTGGAGGACGATGAGGAACACACAAAGATTGAAGGATCTCCCCATATCTGTAATGGTGAAAGAAATCCCAGAAAGAATGTGAAGACTATGGTCCTTGATGAAATGAGTGGGTATCACCAAGTTCAAAATGGAAACTTTGTATTCTCTGCTCCAGTACCTGTTCAGATGGAACCCAGAACTGATATGACGAAGAAAAAGAAGATTGTGAGGGTTTTTAGATAAATCTATCCCTCTTACTTTAATTGTTGTATTGGGTTTTGATAGTAAAACACCATCAAGCAAGAGTTGTAAACTTGTTCATCTTGCATTTTTCAAGTGGGTTTTTGCTTCTAGTGTATGTTCTTCATTGTTGACGAGAGAGTGATTTAGCTTGTAACCTACAGGTTACAACTGAAGAGAAGAATACTCCTTTTGGTTACTTCAGCTGCCATTCGTTTTGAAAACCCATTGATTGATTAAATCAGTATATGTTCTTTCAAGATATTTCATCAATGGATAGAAACAAGTAACATTAGGATTACAAGAGAACTAAATCAAGCTTCAATCAATGGGGTCAACTTTGATGTTCTGATTGTTTGATTCTGATTCTCCCTTCTTTGGACTTGAAAAATCAATTTGATGCATATTTAACCTCCATTAATCTTCACATAGTAAATGAAAGCTGTTGAAAGTGATAGATTTTCTCAATGAAAATACAACTGTTCATAAAACTCAAACCCAGTAGTAAAAACGTGGATTGTGGAGTGAATTATAGGACCCTAATGAATTTTCTATGTATAAGTTAAGTCTGCAATATTTGATGGATGCTTTGTTTTTTAAACTGAAAACAGAGCATCAATGAAGAGAGAAAGGGATTGAAAGCTTGCAAAACTAACCATGAGAGAGAGAGAGAGAGAGAGAGTTGCGTAGTGATGTACAACTGGAGGGAGAGGGGCCGGATTGCCTGTTAGATGGATCACAGGCAATCCGGTCTGATGTGAGACAACAGCGGGGCAAAATGGTATTTTCGCACTCCGGGCTCACATGTAAAGGTGCAAAAATACCATTTCACCGCCCCCCTCCGGTGTTGTCTCACATCACACCGGATTGCCTGTGAACCATCTAACAGGCAATCCGTTCTCGGAGCGAGATGGGGAGGTGATGTGGAAGAGGAGAGAGAGTAGGAGGGAGGTGATGTGGAAGAGGAGAAAGAGTAGGAGGGAAGAGCTTGGTTCGGTCAACCTCCTCTAAATTGGTGGTATTTTAGTCTTTATTATATGAATGTTTAACAGCATTAATAATATTTTAAAACGAAACAGTTTAAGGTAATTATTCAACTTAGAAGCAGCGGCTAGTCAAATTCTTTACAACCAAGCATCTAAAGGTAATTTTCCCTAAAAATAATTATAAGAGATAGCTGGGGTTTAATAAAAAAATTAAATCATTAATTGATCTTAGTGATGTTGGTTTTGTAATAGACAATATAGTAAAAATATCTTTGACAGATAATATAAATTAACCAATACAACAACCATTCTAGAGAAATAGGTTCAGAGAGCCTTTCTCAAGATAGTCTAAACCGTCACGCAGCCGTTCTATCCAGAGCATTCCTTCTCAAATATGACATGTGAATAAAACAAAGATAAAAGACAGGAGGAAGGAATATTAAACTATCTGATAAGTCAGTTAGAATGCATATCTCAAAGCAAGAAAACCTCAAGAGTTCAAGTGACTCAAATTCTATAACATGTATTGAGAAATAAACCGACTTTCCTCTTTCTCTTTCAATGCCTTTACTCACTCTTGTCTTCTACGTTATGCTATTTACAGGGAATTTATCTTCTCAAATTAGGACAAATGTCATTTGGTCAAGTGTCCACAGAGGTGCTTTTAAATATCCCCATGCATTAAAACATATCATAAATGCCACGTGTTTTTCAACACGCCTAAGTTAATTCCATAAAGTAGGATGAGTCACTCAAACTTTAAAACTTGCTTTGTGATAGGTTGCTTTAGATATAGAATAACACGGATTGAATGACACATATTGCATACATACAAATCTAAAAGTAACGTTTCATTCTTGCCGTCATTCCAGATAAGACAAAACCCCCTTTAGATAAGTTAGACAGCAAATATTATAGGTAGCTGAGGTTTTATCACGTGATGCTCATTATGAGGAATCTATCTCAATAAACTTTAAAGTAAATGAGTCACTTAAATGTCATAAATACCTTTCTAGACTTCACATATCAAGAAGGAACTCCCTTTTGCAGCTATTTTCTTTCGAATGAAGCCAAAATAACTCTATATTTACAAGGTGACCAGTATATTCTCGAGTTATCTATATAGAAAACATGAAGTTGAGTTTCTCAATGGAGAACTATTTTCATGACCAATAGTCCCAGTAAAGAAGAGCTTTATATTGGAGTCCTTTAAGGTTTATAGCTTCAATACCAAATCCGATTGCTCCACTTTAATGAAATCATAAGTAAATATGTTCTCTTGCAAACTCCTTTAAAGTAAAATCTGAGAAAGTCTCTCAAAGTACGTAAAAA
>JAUPMG010189476.1:0-10224 GCA_031762675.1 Pachysandra terminalis
GAATGCTTGTGGGGAATTCATCTGGTGCCTGTCGGGACTCCAGAGAGATCCCTCCACTTTCTATGGGGTTATCATCCAGTGACGAGGATGATATCAAGGCCAAGACCACTGTAGATTGCTGCATTTTTTTTCTTGATTACAAGTTACCTTTACCCACTTTGATACGAACTTTCAGTGTTTTCTTCTTGGCCACCTTATTCAACTTGTTCACATGCTCATCTTTTGTTGTCAATTCCTGAGCAGAAAACATACATTTGTTGCATTGGGTTCAAAATGTGGATCTGGAATTGGCATCTCAAGCATTACATATTACCAGTGCAAACACGGCAATGCCTCTTCATTTACTAAGCCGTTTTCATTCCAAAAACTTCATTCGTATAGGTCTGCGTTAACTAATGATACAACAAATTAAATATTAAATTTAATTATTATATTAATTAAGAATCATTGATTCAACGAATTATAATAACAAAAAACCTTTACATTAATATTGTAGAATCCTAAGCACATATGACATCAAATTTAACTACTAACCTGTGAGTTTATCAAACGTTCAGTTTAACTACTAACGTATGGGTTTACCAAACGTTTTCCATTTTTTTTTGTCAAAATTAACTATATATGTATTAAAATATATTTATTAATGGGTCTCATATAAAGTGTGCCTAAATTAACCTTTATTAAAAAAACGTGCTTAGTTGTACATATAGGTTATATATAGAAACAAAAAAGAGTAATTTAGTCAATAAAATGATATTTAAAAAATAAAATAAAAAATTTATACTAAAATTTTCAATGAATAGACAAATATAACCATGTTAAATATTATGTTACTCAAGTGACAATTAAGGAATCTGAAAATTATTATAGGTAGAGAGGATAAATTAGTAAAACACAAACTATAAAATGTATTAAACAAACATTCATAAAATATTGGTTCAACTTTTATACGTAGTATGATTAAAACTTGAATCGTGAGGAGCTCAACCGGATTGAACCAGCCCGGCAAGCACGGCACACTGGGCTGAATTCTCAGGCCTAGGACGGGCACGGCATAGGAGCCGTGCCCGGGCCGGTCTGCGTGCGGCATGGCCCATTTAGATGCCCTAGTTGCACCGGTTATAAATACAGACAGGGTTAGGGTTTTTGGGGGAGCGAGGGTAGACACCGAAATCTCGGTTATAAATACAGTTAGGGTTAGGGTTTTTGGGGGGAGTGAGGGTAGACACCGAAATCTCGAGTTGCATCTTCAATGGCGCCGATTAGAAAACCTAGGGTTAGCCGTAATCCTGATCTTATCCGCGGTGTAGGTAAGTATTCGAGGTCGAAGGTATACCACAAGCGAGGTCTTTGGGCTATCAAAGCCAAGAACGGCGGTGTCTTCCCGCGCCACGATGCGAAGCCGGCATCACAGAAACCTGAGGAGAAACCTCCAAAGTATTATCCAGCTGATGACGTGAAGAAACCATTGAACAACAAGCGCAAGCCTAAACCAACTAAGCTCAGGTTTTGTCATACGTTTTTCATTTCCGGATCTTTGGTGATTCAGATTCCTTTGTTCCTGTTTCGACCTAGTGTTCTTTATTTTCTGTGAATATCAGGGCAAGTATCACTCCGGGGACGGTTTTGATTGTTCTGGCTGGGAGGTTTAAGGGGAAAAGAGTTGTTTTCCTGAAACAACTTCCATCTGGGTTGCTTCTCGTCACTGGTGAGATATTTTGTTTGCATTCTGTTCCGTCGCGTTGATTTTTCATTGTTGAAATAGGAATGCTTGATAAGATCTGAAATGCCCTATATCTGTTATTTGGTTACTTTTGTATTTCAAATCTTTAACATTCTTTCAGCGGTTGTGAATGTACTGGTAACCTCTTGTTAGAGTAATGAACGGATCTCTACTGCAAGAAAATTGACTTTCAATTGCCTCGCTGCATTGGTTTGTATCGACTGGAAGAATTGTTTAGATCTTAATTTAGATAGTTTCAAATTACTCTCAAGATCATAAATTTTTGTAGTGCTTTTGATTGAAAGCGTTGCCATTTGTGTTATGTCATTTCTGAAGATTCTTAAACTTTACTCGTACCTGGGAACATAAATCTGCGAGAATAAGGATTTTTGAGGTACTAATTATAGGTAAAGACCCGAGCTTGAATTAGCTGGAAAGGTAAATCTATCAATATAAAGCTTTATGTGTTCTTACCAGTTATAGTTCCTGATTTTGGATCAAAATTGCCTATGTTTACTTGAATTTTAATCAAGATTACCTAGCATGAGGCTTGTTTGCCTGTTTGGTTGCCCCTTCTCTCTTTGCTTCTGTTATCGAAACTGTCCTTTGAAATGGTATAACATGAATACAACAATTAAGTTTGCAGTAATGGGGTGGTGTAGAAAATAATCTATACTGTATATGGTGTCGATTTGCATGGCATTAGTCAAATACCATATTCTGTTTGGATTCTTCCAAATTTCAAGTGTTTCATGTATCTTAAAATTAGTAGAATGTGCATCAGAGGGAGACGGCTTCATGACTGAAGACCTGGATAATATTAGTGGTCAATTCTTGGTTGGACATCATATTAGTTACTGATGAACTCGATCTTTTACAGTTTTTTGGTTCTTATGTTCAGAGGCCTCTGCATTTGTAGAGTAAATGATTGAACTTTGAGACTCATGGAAACAAAAATAATCCCACTTCCAATGTTATGGTTTGAAGAAAAACCGGATACCTTATTAGCTTCTCTTGATGTATGGAATGTTTCCAATTCCAAATGAACCAAGTGTTTTTTGTTAAATATTGGTTTTTGTCATACAGTTCAAATCAAATCTTAGCCTAAGAAATGTGAATAGTAGGTCTGAATTTCTTTTGGAATGATCCTACTAATTTTTAATCAAAACTTACAATTTCATTAAAAAAACTATTGAATCCTATGATTTGTATAAATCAAGGATCACTCTTTTCAAAGAAACAAATAAAGAGCTTTTCCTTATAAAAGTTGTTTTAAAAACAAAAGATAAAAGTAACTATGAGTTTTGGACATTGCTCATCTTAACTATAATGGGAGTTAGAAAGCTACCTGTTATAGGGGCTCATTCGTGTTGGGGAAACGAAGCACTTTCCCATTTATGTGAAAGATCAAACGGAGATACAAGAGTAAAATATATATGCAGAAAAATGCACTAAATAAGCAGGAGAGAAACAAAGGCAAGAGAACACAAAGATTTACATGGAAATCCCTTTGGTGGTAAGGAAGAACAATGGGACAAGTTTCGAAAAATATCCTCTATAAAGATAGTGGGGATACATTAATCTTCTCTATGTAGAAACTAAACAATACACTTCTTAAGTGCTGACACCAACAGCCTGAAGGTAGATACCAACACTTCAAGTGTACACCAGGTTCTAGATACAAACCTTTCAAGGGCATATTCCAACTTCTTTAAGGTAGACAATACACTAATCTTCTCTCTATAGCAACTAAACAATACACTTCTTAAGTGCTGACACCAACATCCTGAAGATAGACACCAACACTTCAAGTGTACACGAGGTTCTAGATACAAACCATTCAAGGGCATATTCCAACTTCTTTAATGTCTTCCAATATCTAGGCACCAACTCTTGGATTACAACTTAACATATATATTGGTGATAACTGATAACTTAAACACGAGAAAAATAACAATCTCATCACAAATGCAAGAGTGCTGTGAAAAATCTGCACATCTTGGTTCTCCAAATGCTCTCTTTTTCTATCCACAAGAGGAATGCCTACGAGTCCAATATTCTACACTTTCTTCACTAAGTCAACTTGGGGCTTCTTATGCGTTCCCAAGTCAACTTTTTGTTCTCAAAAGAAATCTATATTTTTAATGGCCTTCTTCTTTCTGGATCCCACAGCTTGTATCCAAACTCTTCATCTGCATATCCCACAAATATACATGATAATGCTTTCTCATCCAAGTTGGATCTTTCTTCCTTGGTATTCTTGTTGGTGAAGATTGAATGCTATTTAGAATAGAATTAGAATTCAGAGGTTGTCTTTTTGGTTAATGTAGGAAGTTTAAGTCATAATTGAATTGGGAGTTTGGGTGATCTATTTATTGAATGTTTAGTATATGAAGTTGTCCAAAGCATGAAATGCTTTGATCTGCAATCATTCTAGAAAGCATGAAGTGCTTAATATTAGAAGTTACATGCATGTCCCTATCTATGTGTTTGTTTGGTGTTAGTAGTATTGGTCGTTATTGCTGTTGAACCATGTTATATTCTTACATTTTCTGTCAATTCAAATGTCATTTTTTGATTTATGTTACATATAACTTTGGTTCTATTTCAACTTGAGCCTTACACATGGAATGATGTGCACTGTATTATTCAAAGGATAATTCTTGTGTTGTTTGAAGAAATGCTCAAAACACTATGTGATGTAGATAGAATTCACTTTGCCTTTCTCCTAAAACAAAGTCCATCCTGATGTGCATTCATTTCAATGCTGCCACTTGATAACTTAAAGTTATGATTGTGGACCTGTAACAGTTGAGAATTTCATTTTCATTCTTTAAGACCAAGTCCATCCTGATGCGTTTTCATTTCAATGTTGCCACTTGATAACTTAAAGTTATGAATGTAGATTTATTAAAGATAAGAATTTCATTTTCATTCTCTAAAGACCAAGTCCATCTTGAAGTGTCTTCATTTCAAATTTTGCCTCATGGTAGCTTAAAGTTATGATTGTAGAGCTATAGATAATATGGGTGCAACTCAGTTTGGTTTGGTTCGAGTTGACCTTAGCCCAAGACCAAGCCGAATTCCAAACCGAATTGGAAGACCCATAACCAAACCGAATTGCTGTTTCGGTTTGGTTTGGTTCGGGTTGGATTTAGTAACTTCTAACCTGCATTAAATAGAAAAAAAAACACATAAATAACATACATCTAAATAAACCTGTAATTTCATGTAAAAAAGGGGAATGGCTGGGGAAAATCTGATTAAAGGATTATGTAATAACCTGAATAAAATAAAATCCATTCCAAAAATCATGTTAAAGGATTATGAAAATCTGATTTGGAGCTTTGATTAAACTAAATGACAGGGAAAAAAAAAGAAAAGGAAAAAATAAAATTAGGATTACCAAAAAAAAGGGGGAATGGTGAGTTCGGCTATAATTTCATGTAAGAAAAAAATTACAACAATAGAAGAAAGGAGAAAGGGTCAAAAGAAAAGCATGGGTGGAGAAGGAAAAAAACCGGTGTAGAATTTTCAAAAAAACAGGGGAAGGCTAGGTTCGGTTGTAGTTTTATATGATTTTTTTTACCAACAATAGAAGGGGGAATGAGAAACAGAATAGAATTGGCAAACAAAAAAAGCATGGGTAAAAGGAAACATTGGCAGTTTCATATGGATGAAAGAAAACCAGCAAAAGAAGACCAGGAAAATTCTTTTTCAAAAGTTCACATATGCACTTAAATTTTTGTTTGTCATTTATGAGTTTGCAAATCTATATGGCTGCATAGCGAAATTCTAGTTTCCAGTAATGATTCTGTTTGGTGGCATGTAAATTTAGGAGCATGTATCACCATTATGCGTGTTTTGTTATTCTTGCATAATTTGGCACGTCTTGTTTTCCATAGTTATTTTTCACATGTCCTGTTGTTTTATATTTGTCACTTCCATCAATTATTTTCATCGTGTGTACAACTTTTTCCTCTTCTCTCTGTGCAAGTTTGTATGTAGGCCAATTTCAATAAACGTGTCCTTGCGAAGTTGCAAGGACTGGCATTCATTGATTTTGTAATTTGCTTGTGCTAAACACTATATTGATCTCTTCTTGCTCGAGTGATCGAAGGTTAAATCTACAGGATGACACTTTTTTCCATTTAAATATATATTAACCTTGATTTCAATTTGGTTCACTGGCAGAAAAAAAGTGTTTGTTTGGTGGATTCCAAATATATATAGTATTAAGGGAAAGTGTGCATCTTAAAGCGTGCCAAATAATTTTTTAGATTTTCCAAAACTAATCTTTAGTATGATAAAATAGTTGATATAATTAGGGGTAATATTGTCTTTTGGTTTATTCTAAGAGGCGAAGCAACCGTTTTCACCTCATTTCAGTTATAAAACAAGGATGTGGCAAAAAAACAGTTAACATATTCTATACTTGTAAATGTGCAGTACTACACTTGTTACCCGCTAGTTTAGGATGATGACAATAGCATGTTGCTTTTATATTGAACATTTGCTTCCCAATAGGTTTTATTTAAAATTACTGTTGTGGTATTTTTCCCTCTTTTGATTTTCTAGACCTTTGATATCGTTTCCTTTCAACTTTTACAGGGCCATTCAAGGTTAATGGTGTTCCTTTAAGGCGTGTTAACCAATCTTATGTTGTTGCAACTTCCACCAAGGTCGACCTTTCTGGGGTTGATGTAGAGAAATTTAACGACAAGTACTTTGCCAAGGAAGGTGAGAAGAAAAAGAAAAAGGGTGAAGGCGAGTTTTTTGAGGCAGACAAAGAGGTTGGTTCTTATCCTAAATGTTATTTTCTGCAAATACTATAGTTGTGTGTGTGTTTTTTTTAATCCCTGTAATTTGTCTTCTTCCAAAATGTAGGAAAAGAATGCACTCCCACAGGATAAGAAAGATGATCAGAAAGCTGTGGACACCCAGTTGATAAAATCTATTGAGGGGGTTCCAGATTTGAAGGCCTACCTGGGTGCAAGATTTTCTCTTAGGTCAGGCATGAAGCCTCATGAACTTGTCTTCTAGACCTAAACACCAGTGTTTAGGATTGCGTTTTGCTCCACTGCCCTCGTCAAATTTTGGGAATTGGTTGCTGGTTGCTGGTTGCAGACACTTACATTATTATCTTATTGTACGATTTGCATGTTTTCTTTCTCATTTTATCTTCTGGCGTAGACCGGTGCTCTGGCCATACAAGTCTCTTCCTTTACAGTAGTTTTAATGCTTGGCGTGGTTTGGTTGTATGGTGGGATAGTAACAGTTGAAGTAGGAAATTTTTTTCTTCTTCCCTTCTTTGATACAATTAGATTTTCATGGTCTTATATTTTTTTTTTATCCGAAGTGTTAGATTATAACATTGTCTATGTCCTCTCTTAACTTTTCAGTAACATGCAAGGTTCTCAGCATAGATCTGTTGCGATGCCTTATTGATTGGGTCACTGGCAGCATCGTGAGTGATCATATATGGCACCAGCCAAAAGAAGTTATCTAAAATATGCCATTCATCAGCACATTTGTGCTGGCAAATTCCCATTTTCTGAGCTAAATATTATTTTACCGGTATTACACTTGGGGTTAGGATTCCTAATTTGTATAATGGGATGTTTTGGCTTGTCGCTTGTCTCATGTATGATGTAACTATTAAAACATACAGAAAGGGAAAATTATACGTCAAGAGCTAGGAAATATTAATAGATGGAGTTTCAATAAGTGGTAAATGCTGAAGGAGAAAAGATTTTTCTTGTCATGTAGTTGTGGGTGGCGTTAACCTGAGCTCAGGTGGTGTATTGAGAATTCAATTCAGGAAGCAAATTTATGAAAACCTTGGAGCTTAACCTGAGCTCAGATGGTGTATTGAGAATTCAATTCAGGAAGCAAATTTATGAAAACCTTGGAGCTTACAAATGACAACAATGTAGAAAACATGATGAAAGAACAGCCTTTGGATGATTAAACTTTACTTTATCTGAATTCTCAAACACAAAAAAAATACATCGTACTTGCCAAAATCTGCACCAGTATGCTTAACATTGCAAACACATCTGATACAATGAGGAGTCAGAGTTGGTATTAATGATCAGACTTGAGCCATTAGAACCCAAAACCATGAATAAGGAAACAAAATTCTACATGCACAGCCTTCCTCCCCAAACAATCCTTCTTTTTCTTTTTGAGATTACATGGAACCCCAACCCCAACCCCACTATGTGGGAATGGGGAAAAACCCCGGATGAGGATTCGAACTTGGGACCTCCAGTTCCTGAGCTGGAATGACTGTCAGTTGAGCTCACTCCTTTGAAACTTGAATCCCAAACTTCCCATCAACATAACCTGCTCTAGCATGTAGCAACCTTTTGGAAGAAAATCTTCTTTGATAATCAGGCCTTCATATTTTTCTTATAGAATCGATGTATGCTCCAGAAATAACCAATTTCAACTTCTTGACAATGGAATTCTCATCATCACAGGTAACAATCCTCCTAATAGGCGAAGGAGCAGCAATAAGAACATAGTTCTCACCATTCCCCACATCTATCTCATAGAGCTCCGAGAAAATGTCTCTGAATTCACAAACCAATCTGTTATAAAAAGACTTGCTCGGCGGAATCACATTTATCACAAGAATTCCATGTTTGTGAAGAACTGATCTAGCAGCCAAAAGTACCCGCTTTTGTACAAATTCTGATGGTGGGGCACTTGTGCCGTTCCTTGCATCACTCGAATCCAAATCAAACATGATCACATCCATCTCACAATCACTTCCATTAAAGCATTGATCAATCTCTATATCCAGAGCTCGCCGGGAAAATTTCTCTATAACTTCAATCCCATCACCAACACAAACCCGGATGTGTTCATCATCCACCACCAACCCAAAGTATTGCTTCGCAAGTCTCAGAACTGTTTCGTCAACCTCCACCCCCATTACTACGAAATCGAATTGTCCGTGCAAGAATGTAAGCAAAGCTCCACCTCCTACCCCAATACAGAGAATTCGCGGTCTTGAACCCAATTCAATTTGTTCTTCCAGGTATGGAGCAATCAATGTTAGGCTCGCCGCCATGGGAGGCAGGTAAGGATGGACCAGTACTCCCGTTTCCGGCCGAAATACTATGTTTCCAAAACCGATACAAGTCGAATCGGTTCTCATATCGGGAGCAATACGTATCTCCGTTTGAATCAAATTGGGCATCCGTTTAAAACGCAATCTCCTCCGAAACTCTCCTACTGAAGGAGACTCGTCCAATCCACCCAAAGGTTCTATTTCAACGTCTTCAACTAACATTTCGCCAACATGATAACCAACGCATCTCTCCACCGTTACGCTACGAATTACGTTGTCTTCGTAAGATAGAAACGGTATATGAGGAATACCACTCTTAAAACAAAGTTTCGGCGATAAAGCGAGGAGAAGAGGAAATAAGCACTCCTCCAAGTTCGCCCGATACACTGATATCGAATCGTTCTGTTCGGCGTGGTTATAAATGGCGGGAAAATCATCACCGCCGCGAGGGAGATTTCCGACGAGGATTAGACGAGAAATGCTCGGGGAATTTAGGAGGAGCTGAATGTGGCCGGTTTCGGTGGAGAAGACCCAATCGTCCTCACGATCTATCGGGACTAGCATCGCGGCGACTTGGGGTGAATCGTGATTGCGTACGGGCCAGTCGAGGACGGCAATTCTCAAGAAATCGCCGTAATAGCAGGGAAGGGATTTGGTAAGATCAGGGTTAGGAAAGGTAAATGAAATGAATTGAGAAGGTGTTAGGGTTTCGAAGGTACCTTTGTGAACAGCCATTGAGATTCGATATCAGTTTGTATTCTGATCTGGTAAGCTTGCATCTCTCTTCAACCTATGTGCTTTGGGGGTTTAGCAATCAACGAACTGGTTTATAAGCCATGGTTTGTTAAACCATGATTCAGGCTTCGTTTATCTGATAGGAAAGTTGAATTTTCTTGGCGGCACAGCACCGTTGGATTGCTGCCACGTGGGTACCCAAATGGTACCAAAGGCAAATTAGCAAGGGTATCCAGTTGTAAGGGTACCCATGTGTTATTCAAAAAAAAAACTAACTCCGGTAACACCTTTTCATTATTGCTTTTTCGCGTCATTCTGATCGCTCCCGTTTTTCTTCCAATTTTCAAACTCATTCTGAGCTCCATATTCTCAGCTTCAACAACATCAATACTCTAGAGAAGAGACTATCTACATCATCATCAACGACATCAATATCTACTCATTAACAATTTTAGTTAACTAGATCTCGTTCTATCTGGATTGTTGTTGTTATTTTCTTTTCATTAAGAATGATCAATACTTCAAAGAAGAGTATCCGTCATCAACAACATCAATACTCCACTGAACAAAATTTTTAGCTAGAAAAGAGAGAATCTCGTTCTCTCGGGATTTCTCTACAATATCATTAAGGATCTGCAACAGCTAACCATCGGTATTATTCGTCTCACATTTATAGCTATTGATT
>JAUPMG010189487.1:0-23837 GCA_031762675.1 Pachysandra terminalis
AGCCCAAAACAGAAACAAGTTCATTCAAAGTGGAAAAACAGAGATCATGTATATCATACAAATGGAAACCGGATGATTTACTTACCTTATAATTTGAACGAGGCTTGCAACAAAAGATCCAAGGAAGATGCTCCTCCTTTTCTCTTCTTCCTCACTTCATCTTCACTGCACAAAACCCAGAAAAGTCTGCAACTCAGCAACTCTTCTTCTTCCTCAAACTCTCTCTCAACTCTCTACTTTCTCCTTCTTTACACTTGGCCGAACTAAAAAAATGGAGAGATTAGGGAGCAAACTCCTCTACCTACACTCCTCAAACACATGAAATGGATACCTCATCACCCACATCTCCCATTTCGTGAGACCAATTCAACGCACGGTTGTGCGTTGAACCAAATTCAAATTAGAATCTGAATTAACACACTTAACCCCACAAACTCAAAAATAACAATTAAACCCCCAAAATTAAAGAAGACTAAAAATAAACCCCTTATGTTAAAATAAGCAAATAAATAACTCAATAAAAGCACATAAAATAAAAAAGTAAATACAAACAAAAGGAAAAAATATTTCTTAAGGGTTTCTGGTCATTACACCTACAACATGAAACGTTACAGTGACCTTGGAATGCAAATATAAGAAACAAATTCTGACAACCATCCTCATGCAACAACGTTAGTCCAAATAGCATACAAAATCATATCAAATGTCATGGGATGAAGGCAATCATATAGTAGTGTCCACATCATAAAACATAATTCAGTAAATCCACAGCGTTATCATACTTGAAGTCCAGCAATCAACCATCATTAGCTCCACGATATCAAAATGAATGCATGCATATGAATGATGAGTAATGGATGACGATTAAACAAAACATAATGAATGTAGTAATGTAATTATGAATGTAAGATCAATGTAAATGAATGCAACCATCGTATCGAGCCATTCCTTCACAACCACCTCCACCAATGCTCCACATCAATACCACAAGATCCAACTACTCCATAACAACAATCTCCACCTCGATCCACGACCTTACGGTCAATTCAAGTATCCCACGTATACATCATGGTTTTGTAGGACTTGTAACCTACCGGGCTCAATTCCCATAAATGTTTCTTGCTTTTTTGGAAATTAAACACCCAACAACAGTCACCCTAACCATTTCTAGGAATTCACATCCAAGGATTGGCCATCCCTTACTATTACGGGAATTCTCACCCAAGGATTGGTCATCCCTAACTATTCTAAGAATTCACACCCAAGGATTAGTCATCCCAAACTATTCTGGGAATTCCCACACCCAAGGATTAGTCATCCCTAACAACAAACCCACCTTCAATCATTCTTGGAATTCACACCCAAGGATTGATCATCCCTAACAACAAATCCATCTCTGTAATCCGTTGTTGTCCGAGCCATCAAATGAACCAGTAGGATTGTCGGTGATAGGGTTCTTCGGAAGTTACCCGTGTGCCCATACACACGAGTCATCCTTGGAACATCACAAGAATCCTTTCCATCAACCAGTCGGATCTCCAGTGATAACATCCTTCAGAAGCTGCCTAGGCGCCCATACACCCGAACAGTCCTTAAGAAACCATCAGAAGAATCCTTTCCAAGGAAACAATTATAATAATCACATGCTAGCACAACAATCAAGCAATTCATACTCATGTCACAACCTTCAATTATTTGTAATTTACAATCCCAAGTCAAGTGGTTAAGTCCTCAAGTCAATTAGTTCAATAAATCTAGAAAACAGTCATTACTTGTGATTTTTCTCAAGTGTTCGATAGGGTGGTTGGTGTACCTAATCCTGCCGAACACCCAAAATACACTAAAATATGCGCTCTGTCGGCAGGGTGGTCGGTGGACCGAAGCCTGCCGACTGGTAACTTTTTTGGGTTTTTCAGCTTCGACGAATAGTTGGTATTTTTATCATAACTTCCGAAATACTAATCGAATGACCTCAAACTTATTTTGACGTGTTCCTAAAGAACAGGGGATTCCTAATAAAATATAAAATAAATTATGAAAATTATTTGCATAGGTTCTCTAATCATTAGCTCAGGTATGTACAATTTCCAGGGTTTTCTGGGTTCGTGAACCCTAGCCCTTTGGTATCCGATTCCCATCCCCATTGTTATTAAAGGTCAATAAACAATCATATTAGCAACCAATCACTATGTAACCATATCTTAGCAATTTATTAACATAATAATTAATTTTAAACATGGATCAAACATATATACATACCTAATAGATAAGGTAAACTTCCTCACCAAGAAACCTCCCAAATTCAAACTCTTGCTAATTAGAAACCACCTTTATATTCAAATAGAAACTCTTTCTCTCATAATCTAATCTCATTCAACTCCTATGTTTATTTACTAAGGCAACCTTATTTTCTAAATAGAAACCTTCTAGAATAACTAATCCAAGCCTAATTTCGTTCAACACTAATTCTAGCTATTTCTAGTTTGATTTAATTATTTAAACTCCCCCATACTTTTTAGTAATTACAATTTCACCCCAACACTTCAACAAAATTACCACTTAGTCCGATTTCCCACAGCTATAACATATTCAATTACATTAATATTTATTTAACACAATTAATGTAACCTGAATAATTCATAAAAATAATAACCTAAAATCTAAGGGTAAGATAGTAATTTAGAGAGATTGATGATTAAATTTCAATTAGCACTTAAAATCTTTAATCACATAAAATACACTAGAAACCCTAAGTCACTAAAACTGACTAGTTTTGCCTGTTATACTTGGGTGCAGTAGTAATCAGATAACCTAAGTTAGTAATTAAATAGGAATAAAATATTTTTGCTGCTTTGATCTTCCTATTTGTGCATTTTTTATATTCTATATCACATGATGTTTGTTACCCTTGGTTGGATCACTAATCGGATTAAATCCGACCATGCGATCAAACTTGATGTGATTTTTGGGTCTTACTGCTATGTATAGTAGTTGAGAGAATGGCAAACTTGTAAATTTTGTTGTTTGATGATGTGTATGGCTAGGATTGTAGTTGTTATGATTGTGTTGTTTAAATTAAAGTGGTTGGGGTGGTTTGAATTGAAAGGATAGGATTAAAGTGGGTGTTTTTGGATGGTTAGGATGAGATTAGTGAGATGGAGGATGAGATTGAGTTGGTGAGAGATGGAGGGGTTAGATGGAGACATGTGTTAGGGTTGGTTTGAGAAGAGAAAAGAGAATCTCATATTCACTTTGGGGTTTTATCATTTTGGGTTTTTGAGTTTTGGCTTGGAGAGCTTGGAGGAGAAGGAAGAAGAGAGGGGTTTAGCTTGCTTGAAGGTTTCTTGCATTCTTGAAGAGGTAAGTGGATATCTTCATGAATATAAATAGGCTCATCTGAGGTTTCATGCTTTTCCTTTACCTTTAATGTCATAATATGTTTTGGGTGAATCAAATGTCTAGATGATAAGTTAGAACTCGTTTTCATGTTCTAGACTAGGTTAAATGATTGGTTATTAAGTTTTGTTTGTTTGTTTGTTGGAGAATGGGTTGATTTGTCTTGATCTTAGATGTTAGTTCAATACTATATTTTAGAGTTGTATTTTAACTATTAAATGCATATTAGTAGTTTTCCTTTTGTTGTGTGTTAAAATTGATAGAAAGCCCCTTGATCTTGGCATGAACGCAACCTTCGGCGACCTCCTAGGTGCGCCGAACGGGTCGCCAAACCTATTCTGGGCCGCAAGAGGACTGTTCGGGTCGCCGAACATGAACACCTCACCGAGATGGTTTTGGTGCATCGAGTAGTCTTCGGTGCGCCGAAGTGTGTGCCAAAGAGGTCGTCGAGACTTTGCCCCTGGTTTTTTCACCGAATCTCAGTTTGGTCCACCGAACTGGTCGCCGAGTAGGCCACAGTGCGCCGAATGGGTCGTCGAGATGGGTTTCGATGCGCCGAAGACCTCGTTGAGCCTGATGTTTGACCTCATGTTTGGATGTTTATTAGTGACATATATACCATAGTTTGTGACTGATATTATTTTAGTATACGCTCTAGTATGACTGATTTAACCCACACTCTAAACTGGTTTAATGATTTTGGTATGGTGACACGTGGAATACGTGTAGCGTATGGTCCTCATGTTAATCATAATGAGATCTTATCTAGAATGATATTATAAGAAATTCATTATGATCACTTTTTTTCATGCCTCTTCATGGGCTATTTGAATTGATGAATATAAAGATGGGTTGGGAAGAATTCTGTACGCATAATTGTTTATGCATCCTCGAAGAACACTTAGATTGTTTTATATGACTTTCTATTCATGGTTCCACAATTCTTGTTACTTAGGTATATGCTACGTTTCCTATAAATTAAATGATCTATGTGCTTGCTAGTTATAATTACATCTTGTACACAAAGATTGAGTGTTTAGCTAATGTGCACTCACTCACATGCACAGCATTAGCAGTCGACCATGGATTTGGTCTATGAGTAACACCCTGTTCCTGAGTCCATAGTTTGAGGACTCCTGATTATTACATGAGGGTATTATGACCTAGAAGTCATAATAAGTGATGAGACTTAGACTTAGGTGGTTAAGGGATTGATCACCCTAATAGACCAATGGTTGTTTTGTCCCATGGTGTGGAATGCATCTTAGGTATAAATCCCAAGAGACATAAGGAAAGATGCTAGGTGAGAGCACTTTATGTTGGTAAGGCCCAATATCCGATTCATATTTGTGAGCTCTGATAGCTGATCTATGGTGTGTGGTTCTTTGAGGAAAATCTGAGTGAGGCCTTGGGATTCGTCCCTATGATCGAAAATAAGGTGAGGCGCTTGTGTCCTCTTGGTTGAAACCCCTAGAAACTATATTGCGCACATAGAATAATCTGCTATTTCTGCCTTTATGGTTGATGGATCTGAGTGAGCATCCTTGGGTAGCAAGATTGAGATCATATGTTGGAGCTACCACGAACAATCACTAGTCAGAAAGGACTTATCTTTGGGGAATAGTCCATTAATGTATATTACCTTAAGATAGGTTGGTCATTGTGGAATCCACATAGACCCCATGCTTATTATAATGCTTGTTAGATCACATTTGGTGATTACTGTAAACTAGGTGCACAACATGCATTAATCAATAAATTGACCTCATGCATCTAATTGTATTATTGTTGTATGGACTAAAAGTATTGAGAATTGCATGTTTTCTAGGAAAGTCTTATAAATTCCTGAAGGTATCATACTTACTGGCCAGTGTAGCTCATGCTTTATAGCAACTACATTTCAGGTACGTTAGATGAAGATCGAGATGAAGCCCGAATGAAGATGCAACCATGATTCGTATTTATTGATGTAATGTAATAATTAGTAATTGTTTTTAATTTAAATTTTTCGTTGTACAAACGTTTATTTAGATTTCAACAAATCATGGACTTGTAATATATCTATTTGCTTTTAGTTGTTATTATATGGATTTAAATGTGCATTTTACCTTGTAAATTCTCCTTGAATGAATTGCCAATATATATTCTTGCGACTCTAATATTTTATATCCTATAGACGTTAGTCTTCGCTAAGATTTCTATTTAGGTTTTTTTTTACCTAAACTAATAGTAAGAATTGATTTGAAAATACAAGACTAGTATAATTTCCGCTACTTGTGTAATGAATGACTACATTGGATATTATTTAAGAACTTTAATATCTCATATTTTGTATCTTACTAAATATCCATTCTATTTAGCCCTTTTTGGCTAGATATTGCTTGCCACTCCCAAGCTTTGTTTGGGGTGAAGGTGGCGAATTGAAATTCGGGACTTCCGATGAGGTTTCCGGTTTGGGTCGTGACAATTAAACAATCACATAATCAATTATTATTATTAATTTCCGGATCCGGGTCAGTACAATATACTTTGCGACAACTAACTTAAGGTTCATGAGCGCAAGTACCTTACTCATGATCTTGAATTGGCTGTGATTGTTTTTGCCTTGAAGCTTTGGAGGCACTACTTGTATAGAAAGGAGTGTGAACTGTATTCAGATTACAAGAGTCTGAAACAAATCTTCACTCAGAAGGATCTCAACATGAGCCAGAGGAGATGGTTGGAGTTGGTTAATGACTACGTCTCAACCCTCCACAACCGTCTTGGGAAAGCGAATGTTGTAGCTGAAGCATTGAGCCATAGACCGTGAGGGGTTTTAGCTCAGTTGATACGCAAGGAATGGAGTCTTCAAGAGACCTTAGCAGACTTCAGAGTTCAGCCAGTGAGCCAGCAAAGCCATGGTTAACTTTCAGATTGGAAGCCAGACCTTCGTTAGAGCACCGTATTGCAACTAGCCAGAAGGATGACAAGGACTTACTGTTGTTAGTGGCCGATGATAGTAAGACAGAGTGGGTGGTACACTCAGACGGACTGATTAGGTATCAGGGTCGCCTTTGTGTTCCAGAGGATCAGGACATCAGGAGAGAGATATTGGAGGAATCACACAAGTCGCTATATTCCATTCATCCGAGATGTACTAAGATGTACCGAGACTTGAGAGTGAACTATTGGTGGCCGGGTATGAAGAGAGAAATTGCGTAGTTCATGGCGAGGTGTCTTACCTATTAGGAGGTTAAGGCCGAGCACATGAGATCAGGAGGATTACTACAACCTTTGCCTATAGTGGAGTGGAAATGGGAACACATCAGCGTGGACTTCATAGTCGGTTTGATGAAGACATGAGGTAGCATGGACTCGATTTGGGTGATCATGGACTGGTTAACCAAATCATCCCACTTCTTACCAGTGAAGTAGCATGGACTCGATTTGGCATTGCACTTCTTACCAGTCGGTTTGATGAAGACATGAGGTAGCATGGACTCGATTTGGATGATCATGGACTGGTTAACCAAATCAGCCGAGGAGATCGCGAGACTATACGTTAGAGAGATCGTGTGACTTCATGGCATTCCTGTGAGTATTGTTTCAGATCGAGGTTCTTTGTGTACATCGAGATTTTGGGAATGATTGCAAAAAGCTATGGACACACAGTTAGACCTTAGTACGACATATCACCTGCAGATGGATGGCCAAACAGAGAAAGTTAACCAAGTTGGAGGACATGCTTAGAGGTTGCGTGATGGGCTTCGACCGTAGTTGGGGAGAACATCTACCTCTAGTAGAGTTTTCTTACAACAACAGTTTCCAATCGAGTATTGGCATGCTCCATTTGAATCATTATTCGGTAGACTGTGCCGTTCACTAGTTTGTTGGGTAGAAGTTGGAGAGAACAGTGTTCTTGGACAGTTGTAGTACACGAGGCAATAACCAAAGTGAAACTAATTCGCGAGAGATTGAAATTAGAACAGATTCGACAGAAGAGCTACACAGATCATAGGAGGAGAGAACTAGAGTTTGCAGTTGGTGACCATGTATTCTTGAAGGTTTTCCCTATGAAAGGAGTGATGAGATTCGGAAAAAGAGGAAAATTAGCGCTACGATGCGTTGGACCATTTGAAGTACTAGAGCGCATCAGACAAGTGGCATACAGAGTTGCTTTGCCACCACAACTTGTAGCAGTTCATGACGTATTCCATATATCACTACTACGGAAGTACGAACTAGACCCATCGCACGTACTAGATTGGAGCGAGTTGCAGATGAGAGAAGACGTATCATACGTAAAGAAACCGATGAATATTTTGGAACGGAAAGGAGCAAGTTTTGAGAACCAAGACCATTCACTTAGTTTAAGTTCAATGGGGCATCACGGTGAATCTGAAGTATCATGGGAGTTGGAATCAGACATTCGAGAACGTTATCTGGAGCTATTCACGGATTGAGGTACCCAATTTCAGGAAAAAAAATCTTTTAAGGGAGGTAGGTTGTAGTGATCTAAATCCTCTATTAGAAAGGTTCCTTAGCTTATAATTTATTATAAGGTATTTTATTTATATGTAACTATATAAATTGTAAGTTATATTAGTATAAGGGTTATTTTTATAACTAAAGTTATTATTTTGGGGTCCCTAGTGTAATTATTATCTAAATGGGATATTATCAGTTATTTAAGAAGTTGAATTTTAATTCTTCACATACAAGGCTACGTCGGATTAGAATTAGATTTGTTTGAGGAGAGAAGAAGGAAAGTGATAAATATCCTTCCCTTCCCATCTCAAGAGGAATCGTTGGATTGACATCTGAGAGAGAAGATTGATAGAAAAGGGAAAGAGAGAAAAGGGTTCAGATCTGGAAAACTAAACCCTAGATCCATTATTGCAATGCCAAAGGAAGAACTAAACCCTAGATCCATTGTTGCAGTGCCAAAGGAAGAAGAAGAAGGAAGAGAGGAAGAAAAGAAGAATCTGGTGATATCTGATTCTATAAGTTCAGACCAGGTAAGTTAAATCTTATTTTATAGCTCCTTTATGAATTTAATGTGATCATAATCATGTTCTTGATTGTTCATTGTTTTGATGATTGATTTGCATGAGGCCTTTAATATGTTAAGAATAGCATGGGTTATGATTTAATATGTTCTACCACGAAAACCTAGTGATTTGAGATCCTTAGACTTAACAAAATTGGATTTGGGGATCATTGAGATTAGATTCCCGAGATCTAGAAATTTAGGACAAAAGATAGACCATAGACATTATCTTGGAGTTCCATAATAGTTTGGTACCCATCAATCACCTTGGATTTGATTGTAATTGACATTGGACTTGATTGTAATTGAATTTGGATTGATACTTGTTAATAATCTGTTGCATTCGTGTTAGGCTGGTGTAGAGTGTTAAGAAAGCCCTGGAGGTAGGAAATAAAGGGATTCCTTCTTAGGATTCCTATGGGTTGATTATATACCTTATGAGTTGCAATCCCCACTAAAACTATGGTATGATGCTTGCGAGCGCCTGTGCGGGCTGGAATACCTTGAGTAATTGTACACTCTTAAGTTAGCTTTGGGTTGGAAATTCCAAAAGTAGCATCTACTCTGAATTAGCACAATGGTGACCTTCTACCATGGGTTAGTGCTCGAAACAAAGAGGGGACATCCGGCTGTTCCTAGTGGCCTATGCCCGAAATTTGTTGTTGTATTTGGTTTGGGAAGTTGAAGGACACTTAACAGGCTATATTAGTCCAGCACATTCATTTACATGTCGTCATTGCATTCCTTGTTTGCGCATTCATCTAGAGCATCTGAATTCTTCATTCATTGCATCTCATTTCATCATTAAATTAATCATAGTTGTCTACATGTATTGCATGCTTGTACTCTTGACTTGACAATGACTCTATTGATATCATAAATGGATGGATGACTGTTTGATTGACTTACTAGGGATTCAAAGCTCAAGCCACCTTTCATGTTGTAGGATGAGAAAGCTGATGGATTAGGACTTGGATTGGATTTGCTTTGCTCCTACATACGTTTACTATTTATTGCATTATCTAGATTAGGACTTTTGGTGAACATTGAGTTGTAATGGCATTAGTTAGCTTTATACTTTAGTTTATACACTTTTAGGGGTCATGACTCAGCTGAAGTCATAGACTGTTATTTGGATTATATGTTTTATTTTAGCTTCCGCAAATTCTGATTAATAAAGGTATTTGTTTACTTTATTACTTGTTGTTTTGATATGGCAATCCGTGTTTCAATAATGGAACCCGAAGGTTGCACTTTGAGATTCGTTCATTCCCGCATAGGGAATTGTGTTACAGATTTGGTGGTGTGACAAAGGCGAAGGCCGTAAAGCAAGCCATAGCATCGTCTCTTCACGCTGTTGAAGAGAGACGTGAAGAGCACTTACCAGGCAATTTGCTGAGCTGGAAAATACTCCAGGCTCATTGCCTAAGTCTCCTACATGCGCTATAGTCTATGATCAATGAGAACCGACGCTATTACTTGCAAGAGATCGAGAGTAAGCGAAAGGTGATTCCAATAAGTTGGTTATGCGAGATTCCAAGTCTTGACGGGTAGTAGGAGAAACCTTCAGTTCCCGATAACATGTGAGGTACCCCTAGACTTCCTCTATGGCATTTAATTGCACTGTCAACCACTCTAGCTTCATCCTGGCTACTAAGGGATCCTCTAGCTCCTTCCGTATATCATGGAGATCCTCCACGGTAAGAGTAGAGAGCTGTGACTTCTGAAGACGTCCAACCAGCGAACATACAGCTAAATAGAAAAGGCTCGAAGACGATGACTAGAAAAAGATATCTCACTACCAGAATCGCCATAGCAATCAATGATCCTTCGAAGAGTAGAGCCATAAGTGGAAGAAATGAAGAGCTTCTTTACGAACATAAAGCGCGTGTCCATGTTCATTGGACAGAAAAATCCATCATCAATAGAGTCATGAGAATAACCACTCTCACTAGAGGCCTCAACAGCATGAACGCCCTCCTCATTGGGAATCAAAGATCCCGGGGGTACATCCACAATAGGATCAGACACTCTCACCTGTCTCGGAGGAGTCGACACTAAAGGAGGGTGAGGACTACTCCCCCTCCTTTGTTGTTTGAACGATCTCTTCCTTGAAGGTAATAGGGAAGCAATAGGGGTCTCCTCCCTTCAAAAGGGAGTATCAATAGTAGCGTTCCCAACACCAGCAATAAGGGTCTCCTCCTCGATGACACCAAGGCTAAACAACTTTCATTACCACAAATATTTATTGATTGCCAACGCCCATATCGAGGCGTAATAAGTGTGACATATAGAGGGACTTGCCAATCTCTTGACATATCATGAACTATATACCGTGCCACGGTCTCCCAGTAGAAAACCTGTAATTCATCAAAACGATTTGTGATTGGTCCACCTAAGAGACTGAGGTACATAATGCATCCTACCCTAGGTAAACATTTTAACACCGTCAGAAACGGTGGGTCGGAATTCTATCTGCAGTTAACTTTTATTCCAAAAGCTATAAATACTAGCTCACTTACCACATTCAAGAGGTTGGAGAAACGGATGGAGAAAAAAATCATTAGACTCCTAAGAACGTAGCTCTGAAGTGTGCTCCCGTAATTCACGTAGCTCTGAAGGGTGCTCCTGTAATTCTTAGCCTTGGCTCACTATTTTCCTTATCCTGATTCGACCGGTGTTAGACGGTCCACCAGACCTTGAATTACGTCTGACTTGATCCCTGTTTGGCTATGTAGACAGCCTGTAAAAGGTTCAGTCATAATCTCAATTAGAGCCCTAGGGCTTGGAGAATCTCTAACAACTTGACCCACTATTTCCTCTAGCCTTACTCGACTCGTGCTAACGGTCACTTCGTATTAATCTTTAGTTCATTTAGAGACGAGATATGGTCACTCGTTGATTTAGGTTCTCGTCGATCAATACTATTACTCTTGGTGACTATTCACAAAACCAACCACTACAACAATACCATGATGTTAAAGTAAATTGTGAATTGCATGAATTAACATGATTCATTGTATGATTATGTAAACAATTACTATAGTTACTTTGGATTATTTCTACTGGGGCTCCGAGCTCACCCTATGTTGAAACAGGCGAATCGCTGGAGTAAGGATTTCCACGGATGGGAGATTCCTAACTAGACGGGATCTTAAGACTTATGGACTTGTGAAAATGAACTTGGTTTATATTGTTTTGTTTTGACCCCATAGAGGCATGGATGTTGTAATCTTTAACTGCGTGGGATCTTTTAGTTGTGCTTGAATACTATATTAGTTGGTGGTAGAATGAAGTCAAAGGTTTAAATTTTATGAGACTTCCGATGTATTTAGTATGCTCTGTTGACCCACGGGTTAATTTGAATGGTTTGGACGCATCCTTGGTTTGGATCTGAAGGTCATTTCGCTGGAAATCCTCAAGATCATATATCTCGGATTTGGGGCGTGACAGATTGGTATCAGAGCTCTAGATTTAGGTCATATAGCTAGAGGCTCTAGAGTTTAGTGAAATCCTAGGCCAAGGACATAGAAACATGTTAACCTAGAATCAACCTAAATGGTGTGAAGTGTTCTTTCTTGTAACACTATTGTATAATATGTGATTGTTTGGTGTGGCATGCTTATGTGTTTGTGTGTGTATTTACGTAGAAATATTGTGTCATACTTAGAGACTTGTTACATGTGTAGATGGCTGGCAGTAGAAGGAATCAAATAGCAGTAGAGGGTTAATCCAGAGGGGATGCAGACCTCGGCTGACTTGGATCTTTCAGGTGTTAGGAGACATGGCTGCTTCTCTTCAGAGAGAACAGGAGATGAGGTAATCTCAACTGGTTCCTAGGACCAGAGGAGGAGGATTATCCTGGCAGGAGATGTTTAAGAAGTTGACACCACCATCCTTTGATAGTAGACGAGAGCCGATGTGGGCTTAAGACTGGATGCAGGAACTGGAGAAGATATTCAGGGCCATGGACTACACGGCTGATCAAATGGTTAGACTAGCTGCATTCATTTTGAAGGGAGAAGCCTACCATTGGTGAGAGATGGTTGAGAGGGCCCGTGGGGAAGTGAATGATTCGGTGGAATTTAGAAGACAGTTCTACGAGACCTAGTTCCCTAGCAGCTACAAATAGCAGAAGGCCGTGGAGTTTTTCAAACTAGAGCAGGGTTCCCGTACTGTGGCCAGTATGAAGGCCAGTTTGCGATGCTCTCTCACTTCGCACCTCAAATGATAGCCAACGAGAAGGAAAAGGCCGCGAAGTTTGTGGAAGGGCTGAGACTAGCTATTAGGTCTAAGGTGGTGTCCCACGGCTTCTAGACTTACCAGAAAGTCCTTGACTGTGCCCGTCGAGTTGAAAGGGACAATGATCAGTACACGCAGCTCAGGGACACTCCAAGATGGACCAAGGAAGGTTCCAATCCCACTAGCAGAGGAGAGAGAAAGGGACTATGACGGAAGATCACCCATAGACAGTTGTAGCTAGACCAGCTGTAGTGGTCGAAGCTCCTATTGTAGCCCATTACTTACAGAAGTGAGCTCCCATGACCTGCTAATATTAGGAAGGCCGAGCACATTAAGAATGACTATCGGGAGGGGATTCAGGTAGAAGATCAAGGACAGGGAGCAGACCGTCGATCATCGCCTCGAGGACGAGTTATGCTTTGATAGACGGGACTTTTCCGAGGGATAATGAGGTGACCAACGCAGTGGTGAAAGGTACACTTACTATCTTTTATACTCCTGCAAGTGTATTAATTGATTCTGGTGCCACATACTCCTTCCTTTCAGCATAGTTTATGCATGCCTTTGGTCTTAGATCATTTGTTATGAATGATCCCTTACATATTACAAACCTAGTTGGAGGAACAGTTACACTTGACCGAATATGTTTGGATTGCATAGTGTTGGTAGAAGATCTTAACCTGGAAGTTGACTTGGTGGTGCTAACCATCTCAAACTTCGACATCATATTGGGCATCGATTTGGTAGTTACTTATCATGTCAAGGTAGATCGTTTTAAGAAGGTGATTACTTTTGATGCTCCTGAAGGGAAGGCATTAGAATTTTTGGAAACCAAAAGGATGCCTATCAAGCTGAATACTTGGGATTGTAGGAGGAGAATAAGGAAGAATCCATAGAAGAGATTCTAATAATCAATAACTTTGCTAAGGTGTTTCAGGAGATACCGGGACTACCACCCTTAATGGAGGTAGAGTTTAGCTTTGAGTTGATACCAGGCACTACCTCGATTTCATTGGCTTCCTACCATATGGTACCAGTGGAATTGAGAGAACTTAAGGAACAACTCGACAACCTGATGAAGATGGGATTCATTAGATCGAGTGTTTCATCGTGGGGAGAACCGGTGATATTCGTGAAGTAGAAGGATAGGTCTATGCAGTTGTGCATTTACTACAGACAGTTGAATAGAGTCACCATCAAGAACAAGTATCCTTTGCCAAGGATTGATGATCTCTTGGATCAGTTGAGGGGAGCCCGATACTTTCCAAGATCGCCTTAAGGTCGGGATATCACCATTTGAGAATAAGAGAGTGTGATATACAGAAGACAACATTCAGGACCAGATACGCGTACTATGAGTTTGTGGTGATGCCGTTTGGTTTGGCCAGTGCCTCTGCTGCCTTCATGGACATGATGCACAGAGTATTCAGACCATATTTGAATCGATTTGTAGTGATCTTTGTTAATGATATTTTGATATGCTCCAAGACAAGAGAAGAACATGAGGAGCATTTGAGTGTAGCATTCAGGACACTCTTAGATCACCAGCTGTATGACAAATTCAGCAAGTGTATTTTTGAAAGGATGAAGTCAAATTTGTGGGAGCTGCGGTATCCAGGTCAGGAATAGCAATAGATCCTGCTAAGGTGGAAGCTGTTTGGAGTTGGGAGAGGCCTAATAATGTGGCTGAGATTAGACGTTTTCTGGGATTTGCCGGATATTATAGGAGATTCATTGAATGCGGCTAAGGTGGAAGCTGTTTGGAGTTGGGCAAAGTAGCATTTGAGGAATTAAAGTGGAAACTTACTACAACTCTAGTTTTAACGATTCCACTTAGCAGAAAGAAGCTAGCAGTATTCACAGATGCTTCATTGATAGGTTTAGGATGCATCCTTATGCAGGAGGGACACGTGGTGGCTTATGCATTCAGGAATCAAATTCCATGAGTGCAACTACCCCACTCATGACTTAGAGTTAGCCACGGTAGTGTTTGCATTGAAATTGTGGAAGCATTATTTGTACAGAGAAGACTTTGAACTCTTTACCGACCATAAGAGTTTGAAGTATTTGTTCATTCAGAAGGAGTTGAACATGAGACAGAGACGGTGGATGGAATTGGTCCACGACTATGTAACCACTCTTCAATATCATCCAGGTAAAGCAAATGTGGTGGCGGATGCCTTGTGTAAAAAACCTCGGAACAGGCTAGCTTGTTTGATAAGGCAAGAACAAAACCTGGTTGAATCTTTTAGTGAATTAAACATCCAATTTGACAGGAAGAGAGGTAATGGACTATTATTTAGTTTGGTGATGGGGCCATCTTTGATAAACAGAATTTCAGAAGGACATAAAGAGAAACAAGAGCTAGAGTTATTGGTAGTAGATGAGTCGAAGCCTGACTGGGTAATATAGACAGATGGAGTGATTAGAAATAGGGGAAGAATTTGTATCCCTAACGATGAAACCATTCAGAGTGAGATTTTGGATAAGGCACATAAATATAGATATTCCATCCATCTTAGGGGCACAAAAACTTACCGTGACTTAAAGAAGGCATATTGGTGGTCATGGATGAAAAGTGATGTAGCCCAACTCGTATCTCAATGCCTTACTTGCCAACAAGTCAAGGCACAGCATATGAGGACTGCCGGATTACTTCATCTGTTGTAACGCCCTAGAAAAATTCCGTTTTTCTTTTTGGGCGTTTCAGTAATATTTGCATGTTCTTAGTGGCTGTTGGTCAATTCTGGTGACCAGTTCTTTCTTTTGGTGCACCCTTTTTATGTGCTGTGACCCACACCATAGCCTGACGCATTTAATGAGCTTGGATGGTTTAGATTTGATCTCCCATCCAAGAGGCAATGGAGGGTAGAGATCTTGTTTAGTTTTGAGGTAGGGTTTAAAAGACAAAAGTCTATGACTCTTGCCTCAATTTTTTCTTCAGATTTTGGCTGAGAGGGGAGAGGAGAAGAAGAAGAACTTCAAGAGGAAGAGGAGCTTCATGGGAGGAGACCAAGGCTGGGGAGATCAGATCGAGCTCGAGCCCAACCCGAATTTTCGTCCAAGGAAGAGATTGTTGTCAGGTAAGTGTATTGTGTACACTTGTTGATGTATTCTTTGAGATTTCTTTGATTCATTTCCTATGAATGAACCTAGGAATGTTTGTGATGACTTTATGTTCACGAGCATGTAAAAATAATGATTGAACTGTAAGTTTGAATGTTGTATGTTTTAGGTTAAAACTATTATATCAGATTTTGTGTTCTTAAGGAATCATATGAGAGTTTTGTGTGATTGAGTGGATTTATGTTGGATTGTTAATGCGGTAGTATTTATCTTGTAATCAACTCAATTTTCAACCTAAATTAACTCCAAGAGTTAACCTAGGTGGACAAGTTTCTAGAAAACCCTAACTGTGGAGCGAACTGGGGCAAAAACCCCAAAATCACGGCTGTCGGTGGGTGCGTCGGTCCGCCGACGGCACTTACCGACGAGAATGAATACAGAGTGACCGTGTCGGTGGATGTGTTGGCTCGCCGACAACCTGCCAAAAGTGTGTTGAATACTTGGTGTGTTGGTCGGTGGGTAGACGGTACGCCAACGGAACCCGCCGACGGCGTCGGTGGTGCTGACGTACCCACTGACGGTGATGGACTTGGACATTAGATGTGGACCTGGTCGGTGGGTCACCGGTCTATCGACAGATTTGATAGGAGGGTGCTCGGTGGTACCAATGGCACCCACCTATGGGACTTGGAGTTTGAGCTTAACCTTGGTCGGTGGGTCGTTGGCTCACCGATGGAACCACCGACGAATGATGTTGTAGTGTGGTCGGTTACATCGATGACACCACAAGGAAACCCTCTCGTTGTTGGTCGGTGGCTCATCAGTCCACCGACGGGACACGCCGACAGTGAGTTTGGTTTGGGATTAAACCTTGGTCTGTGGGACTGACGGCACCCATCGAGGAGACTGTTTGATGCTGGTCGGTGGGTCGTCAGTTCACCGATGGACCCGCCGACAGAGAGATTTACTTGAGTATTAGAGTGTGGTAAGTGGGTCGTCGGTCCACCGACGGGACCCGCCAATATTGGGTGATTTAACAGAGTTTGATGCTGGTCGGTGGGTGCGTCGGTCCACCAACGGCACCTACCGACGAGAAAGAGTACGGAGTGACCCTATCGGTGGATGTGTCAGATCACCGACAACCCACCGATAGAGTGTTGAATACTTGGTGTGTTGGTCGGTGGGTGGTCGGTACACCGATGGAACCCGCCGACGGCGTCGGTGGTGCCAACGTACCAGTTGCCAGTGATGGAATTGGACATTAGATGTGGACATGGTCGGTGGGTCGTCGGTCTATCGATGGGACCCACTGACGGATTTTATAGGAGGGTGGTCGGTGGTACCGACGGCACCCACCTATGGAACTTGGAGTTTGAGCTTGACCTTAGTCGGTGGGTCGTTGGTTCACCGATGGACCCACCGACAAATGATGTTGGAGTGTGGTCGGTTACACCGAGGATACCCCGAGGAAACCCTTTGGCTATTGGTCAGTGGGTCATCGGTCCGCCGACGGGACCAGCCGTGGTGAGTTTGGTTTGGGATTAAACCTTGGTCGGTGGGACCGATGGCACCCACTGAGGATACTGTTTGATTCTGGTCGGTGGGTCTTCGGTTCACCGACGGACCCGTCGACAGAGATATTTACTTGAGTATTAGAGTGTGGATGGTGGGTCGTCAGTCCATCGACGGGATCCGCCGACAGTGGGTGATTTAACAGAGTTTGAGAGTCCTTGGGTAGGGGTTTGAGACCCGGGACTTGGCCAATTTTGGTGCCATATTATTTGAGTTATTGATTCATACTATGAATGTATGAGGAGTGTGATTGGGGTGAATAACATAATCATGTATATGTTACTTGGCCAGTGGCGTGCCTTATTGTTTTTGCCTTTGTCTCATATCATTACTTATGAGAATGTGAATTGCGGTTGACATCGTAATCATGTATTATGATGTTGTTAGAACTCGACGATGTGAATGACCTAATGAAATGAGACTAGAAACTCAAATACCTATTCATGACCCGTAGAGTTTCATGTAAGGTTAACTTATGGATGAATATGTACTTAGAATGATGTGAATGCCTTCCTTGCATTTCTATTGTTAATTCTTCGTTGTATAGATGTTATGAATGAAATGTCTAGATTGATTGTTTATTTTCCACTTAATGCATATGTTGCATATCAAGTAAATCTCCCTATGGAGATGGAGTGTGGGAGCCTGAGCCGCCAGAAGACGAGATGGGAGGTACCGTACTCTTCCTTTCAACTCTTTTATTTTGTCTTCCTGGTACTAGCACATTGCACTCATTCATGTTGCATGTCTTGATGTGTTGCTTGTTTGAGGTTCTTTGCTTCGAGTTTTTGATTGACCGTAAAGGACCCATTTCTTGGTGTAGGGTGTGTGACGTCCTATTTTTGTGGGAGAGACTAAGACCCCGTCAGACCTTGTGTGTTGACTGCGAGTAAGTGTGTTTGTTGTTTTGGGTATGGACTGGGCAGCAGCATATTGTGTAGTATCTGTCAACTTTAGTAGTGTTGAGACCCTTTGTGTTCTTGAACGACTACCGCTTTGAGTTAACGGGCTTCGATCCAATGTATCTAATCAGCTGACCATAAATCGACTTGTGGTTCGTGGAAGGAAGTTTGGTTTTCGAGACTGTTCTTGTTGTGCGTCAATCTGGGTATGCGTTCCGAGACGCACCGAGTTTGCCACCTAGGAGGAAGAGAAATCTTCCATCAACCTAGCAAGGGTGAGCACCCTTTGACTTACCTTTTGAGGAATGTGTGTGTTGATTTCAAGGATGAAATCTATTTTTGGGATGGTGGGTTGTAACGCCCCAAAAAAATTCCGTTTTTCTTTATGGGCATTTTGGTAATTTTTGCTTGTTCTTAGTGGTTGTTGGTCAGTTGTGGTGACCTGTTCTTTCTTTTTGTGCACCCTTGTTGTGTGCTGTGACCCACACCAAAGCCTGACTCATTTAATGAGCTTGGATGGCTGAGATTTGATCTCTCATCCAAAAGGCAATGGAGGGTAGAGATCTTGTTTAGTTTTGAGGTAGGGTTTAAAAGACAAAAGTGTAAGACCCTAGCCTCATTTTTGTCTTCAGATTTTGGCTAAGAGGGGAGAGGAGAAGAGGAAGAACCTCAAGAGGAAGAGGAGCTTCAAGGGAGGAGACCATGACTAGAGAGATCAGATCGAGCTCAAGCCCAACCCGGATTTTCATCCAAGGAAGAGATTGCTGTCAGGTAAGTATATTGTGTACACTTGTTAATGTAATCATTGGGATTTCTTTGATTCATTTCATATGAATGAACCTTGGAATGTTTGTGATGATTTTATGTTCATGAGCATCATTTTTCAAATGTGAAATTCATGATTGAACTGTGAGTTTGAATGTTGTATGTTTTAGGTTAAAACTATTATCTCAGATTTGGTGTTCATAATGAATCATATGATTTTTTTGTGTGATTGAGTAGATGTGTGTTGGATTGTTAATGTGGTAGTATGTGTCTTGTAAGAAACTCAATTTTTGACCTAAATTAACTCCAAGAGTTAACCACGGTGGAGAAATTTCCAGAAAACCGTAAGTGTGGAGCAAACTGGGGCAAAAACCCCGAAATTGCGGTTGTCGGTGGTTGCTTCGGTCCACCAACGGTACCTACCGACGAGAAAGAGTACAGACTGACCCTATCGGTGGATGTGTCGGATCACCGACAACCCACATACAGTGTGTTAAATACTTGGTGTGTTGGTCGGTACACCGACGGAACCCGCCGACGGCGTAGGTGATGCCAACGTACCAGTCGACGGTGATGGACTTGGACATTAGATGTGGACATGGTCGGTGGGTCGTCGGTCTACTGATGGGACCCACCGACAGATTTGATAGGAGGGTGGTCGGTGGTACCGACGGCACCCACCTATGGGACTTGGAGTTTGAGCTTGACCTTGGTCTGTGGGTCGTTGGTTCACCGACGGACCCACCGACAAATAATGTTGGAGTGTGGTTGGTTACACCGATGACACCCCGAGGAAACCCTTTGGCTGTTGGTTAGTGGGTCATCGGTCCACCGACGGGACCCGCCGATGGTGAGTTTTGTTTGGGATTGAACCTTGGTCGGTGGGACCGACGACACCCACTGAGGATACTGTTTGATGCTGGTCGGTGGGTCTTCGGTTCACCGACGGATCCGCCAACAGAGATATTTACTTGAGTATTAGAGTGTGGATGGTGGGTCGTCGGTCCATCGACAGGATCCTCCAACAGTGGGTGATTTAACAGAGTTTGAGAGTCCTTGGGTAGGGGTTTGAGACCCGGGACTTGGCCAATTGTTGTGCCATATTATTTGAGTTATTGTTTCATACTATGACTGTATGAGGAGTGTGATTGTGGTGAATAACATAATCATGTATATGTTACTTGGCTAGTGGCATGCCTTATTGTTTGAGCCTTTGTCTCATATCATTACTTATGAGAATGTGAATTGCGGTTGACATCGTAATCAAGTACAATGATGTTGTTAGAACTCGACGATGTGAATGACCTAATGAAATGAAGCTAGAAACTCATATACCTATGCATGAACCGTAGAGTATCATGTAAGGTTAACTTATGGATGAATATGTACTTAGAATGATGTGAATGCATTCCTTTCATTTCTATCGTTAATTCTTCGCTGTATAGATGTTATGAATGAAATGTCTAGATTGATTGTTTATTTTCCACTTAATGCATATGTTGCATATCATGTAGTTGCGTGCTAATATCATTCATGTAATGGACATGCATGCATGGCCAGTCCTTCTGAGGACTTGGACCGCAGACCACCCTGGATTCTTTATGAAGACCAGAGGGTAATGTGAGGATACTTGGACTTTCAAGTGAAGAGCCAAATGAGAGATGTAGATCTCTGGTGTCCCCAAGGAGGGACTTTGATGATTCAAATCTAATATGATTTGAGGGTGAGGGCCTTGCAAACCCAAGATCCTATGGATACCTGTATATATACATATCACACACACACACACACAGATATATATATATGGGTAACAACCGTTTGGTTCTATGTGTGTGATTGATGTACACGGGGGATGTCTTGGTGAGCCCCGGATTCATTCCCATGATCAAAAATAGAGGTGGGGCATGACTTCCCCGTGGGTTGTGACTCCCTAATGTACATATAGAATCGGTGAGGTATCCTTAGCCCGAAAGAGGCCGTGTATCCATGATTGTGATATGCGGTGTTACAGTCCGGATCAAGCGTGAGACATAAAAAACAAACACAGTGTGGATAACATTCATGTGCATATCACGCGTTTGATAAGGCCATTGTGTGTGGGCCTATTTATGTATATATCTGTTCATGTCATTGCATAAAATGAATGAACCCTGCATTGATCATGGCATCCCATGCATGCATCATGGTGATCCTAATTATTGCATTGCACTTGCTGAGCGTGTAGCTCATGCTTTTGGCTCCTAACATTTCAGATGAGCACGAGACGTAAGATGAGGACTTCAACTAGGAATTCTATCTAGATTGCTGAGGAGGATTCCTGAGTTCGTTGCATAGTTAGATCTTTATTTCTCATTTCTACTCTGTTCAGTTTCTCTCTTTTGTTAGTTAGAAATTTCTGGTGTTTCCACGCCCCTTCTTTTGAGCATGAGGATTTGATTAGATGTGAGGCCCACTTAGTGGCATTGATGTATTTATACAATACTGATGTTTTTAGCTTCCGATGTGGATCCTATGTTGTACATGGATTTTCTTTTTGGTGTTGTGGTTTTCCACCCACTTCTTGATGTTTGAGTTTGGTTGATCTGAGGGTGAGAGTCAGGCTTGGAATCTTAGAGTTATGCTCACATGCGTGTGAGTCATGCTTTAGAATTCGAGTCTTGAAAGTTTCCTATCTCGGAATGAAAGTGGGAACACATAACTATGGATTTCATAGTGGGGTCTTCTAAATCTGAGACTGGAAACGATTCTATCTGGGTGATTGTGGACAGGTTAACCAAATCGGCTCATTTTTTGCCGATGAGAGTTACAGCTTCGAGAGACGAACTGGCATGGAACTATGTCAAGGAGATTGTAAGATTGCACGGGCTGCTGGCTAGTATTGTATCTGATAGGGATACTAGATTCACATCAAAAATTTTGGCGAGTTTGTAAAAGCCATTAGGCACGCAACTGGACTTCAGTACTGCATTCCACCCACAGACGGATGGACAGACCGAGAGGGTTAACCAGGTACTTGAAGACATGTTGAGGCCCTTTGCACTAGATCTCAAAGGAAATTATAGTGAACACCTTCCTTTAGTTGAGTTTTCATACAATAATAGCTACCAATCTGGCATCGGCATGGGTCTATTTGAAGTACTCTATGGGAGGCCATGTATATCCTCGATATGTTGGACAAACGAGGGGGAAATTAGTATTCTCTGACTCGAGGTCATCCAAGAAACCACTGAGAAGGTGAAGTTAATCAGAGAAAGATTATTGACAGCTCAAATTCAACAGAAGAGTTATGCAGATCGTAGAGAGATGGAATTTGAGGTTGGGAATCTTGTGTTCTTAAAAGTTTCACCAATGAAAGGCGTAATGAGGTTTGGTAAGAAGGGGAAACTCGCACCTCGCTTTATCGGACTGTTCAAAATATTAGAATGCCTAGGTGATGTAGCATACCGTCTTGCATTTCCATATCAATTGGAAGCAGTTCATAATGTATTTTACGTATCTATGTTGAGGAAATACGAGCCGGATCCATCACATGTAATTGATTGGAAGGAATTGCCACTTAGAGAGGATGTATCATATGAAGAAACACCGGTGAAGATTATGGACCGGAAGGAACAGATACTAAGAACTAAAACCATCTCACTTGTAAAGGTACAGTGGAATCACCATAATGAAGGTGAAGCTTCATAGAAACTGGAATATGAGATTCAGAGACGATATCCAGCATTATTTACAAACCAAGGTATGTACAATTTTGGGATGAATTTTCTTTTAAGGGAGGTAGACTGTAGTGACCCATCCTGGCCCTACTCCTTATTGAATGATTAAATCTTATTTAGTCATCTCAATAGAGCATAGGATTTAAGTGAAAGAGAATTGGATGAATAGAATTATTTTGTAATTAGGAAGAAATAGTAGGTAACTTATGTAATTTGGTGAATTTTCAGGAGATTTGGGCTTGGGCCCCATAAGATAAGTCAAACTGATCTTTGGGCTGGTCGTATGGCCCATGTAATGGAGGTAAGGAACCTTTAGTAAAATCAACCAATTTGAATTCAGCATTTCGTAGAGGGAAAGCATCCCACTAACACATGCACCTTCTTAATAGGGTCGTGTGTGAGAAAAACTGCCATCTTGGAAGTGCATGAGCAAAAGAGAAAGGAGGGAAAAGGAGATTTTTGGTTTTGCTGAAGAAGGAAAAAGGAGAAAGAAGAAAAGGAGAAGGAAGAGGAAATGCAAAGGAAAGAGAAGGCTTGAGAAAGGGTGATTTCCTTGTTAAAGATTTACAAAAAAAGCTTGGAAAAGAGGTAAGGATCTTCCGAAGTTTCTAATGGTAGTTGTTTCTGTAATATTATAATGGTTCTCTAGGAATAAATATCTAGATCACTTAATCTTGCATGTTGATGTGTGATCCATCCATGACTGTAGTGAGTTCTATCCTTTAACATGAATGTATGAATTATATGCTTTGAACCATGAAGTTTATGTTTGATTTCACATGGATATCCTAGTTTAAATCTTAGGTTTTGTTTGTATTATGATGAATTGATGTTTGGTGATATAAATCTACGTTTTGTGTTCCTAAAGGTGAGAAATTTTAATTATGAAAGATTGGCATGAAGCCCTATAAAAAAATATAAATTTTGGGCTAATTTAGACTATTGATCGGTAGCTCGGTAGCTACCAAGCCACTTACTGAGAAATCCAAACTCTTTGTCCCATCTACTGGAGCTCGGCAATTGCCAAGCTGAGCTACCGAGAACCTCGGTAGGTAGCTCAATTGTAACGACCCGGACCAGATTTTTCCAATTTCATGGATTTTCCAGTCCAAGTGTAACCTTCACCCCGTATTGCTACGAGAGTGGCTA
>JAUPMG010189488.1:0-10224 GCA_031762675.1 Pachysandra terminalis
TTCGAACGAATTTTTGGGATGAATTTTTGAACAATTCGCAAAAGTTCGTATTATACTTTTAAGCCAAAAATTCACGAGTTTTTCAAAGATGCGGAAGTATTATACGTATACCCCGTTTATAATTCGACTCGCGAATAATTCGCGAATTATTCGGCAAATTGCTAACGAGGATCTCGTGAGTGTCGAGAGTATGTCTTGGGCTGTGTGTGTTGGCTTTTGATTCAAAATCCGGCAGACATTTTCTTGGGCATTTTGTGATCCGCATAGATGTGTTCTTGGGCTTTATAGGTCCAATTTCTTGATTTGGTTTTAGGCTTGTTTTAAAGCCTTCTTTTTGACATGTGTCATTTTTAGACCCAATAGGTGCCTTTAAAAGTCACATGCCTCTTCAAAGGGGTATGAGGACTAAAGGTGCTTGAGAAGACACATTCCTTTCTTCAAAGGGGTGTGATGAATTCTATAAATAGAGGTCCTCTCCACCCATTTGAAATATACTACACTACCCATTTCACACACCACATGCAATAAGAATTGTTGATTTCACTCTTCTCTTCTCTTTCTGCTTTGAGTTTTAATACTCATTTGAGATTTCTAGAGCCATTTAATCTTCCGTCGTCGAATGGTACACCGTCAATTATCCTCGAGTCTGATAGACGGTGCAACCTACTGGAGGGTCAAAGACCGTTGAATCTTGGACGCCGGTCGCTATCAACCCAGGCACTAAGGATAATATCCTATAAAGGGCGATATCGGTATTAAGGACACTGATTACACGCCTCGGTCTACAGATAAGTTCTTACAATATTATTATTTATATTTTATAATATATAGTTTGCATTTCATCTTGTCTTGCTACCCCATCCAACTTAGTACTTTTTACAACAGTGTAAACCTTACACGAGGTTGACACTTGCCTCAGAAAGACCCAAAGAAAAGGGACTGGGGATCTTCTATGATCCGGATCACATGAAACCGCTTGTGATTTGCCACAGGAGATCGACACCTGTCCTATGGAGCCCACAAGTTGTAGTGCTTGTGGACCCCCTAGGATTAACCCATTTTTTGGGTTTTTAAATTTGTAGGTGGCCCACCTATGGACAGGTGTCGACCTCCTGTGGCGGATCACAAGAAGTTTCTTGTTAGAGGTGGCAATGGGTCGGGTTGGGTCGAGTTGTAAATGGGTTGGGGCTTAAACGGGTTGGGTTAGGTTTGACCTGTTTACTAACAGGTTAGGAAAACATGGACCCGTAACCAACCCGCCAATAAATGAGTTGAACCCACTAACTCGTTTAAAATTTAAATAATTAATTAATTAATTAATTAATTAATTAATTTTAAATTAATAAAATAATAAATCATTCACTTCACCTATTTAACATTATATTTTTAATAAATATTGTAAAAGAATCTATTTAACATTAAAAATATAAAATGTAAAAAAGTAAAATACTAAATTAAAGAGGGAAAAAAAACTACATTAAACGGGTTAAACGGTCCAACATGGGTTAGGCGGGTTGGGTCGTTTATCAACGGGTCGACAAAACCTAAACCCGAACCCAACCCATTTAATAAATGATCTACCCTAACCTGTTTAGTCAGGTCGGGTTCGCGGGTTGGGTCCGACATTGCCAGCTCTATTTCTTGTGATTCGGATCACAAAAGATCCTCACCCCCAAAAAGGAGATACAGGTCTTGTGAATCTTGTGTGAACCTCACACGAGGTTGACACTTGTCTCCAAGTGGACTCCACTAAGAAGGGTGACTTACACTTCTAAAACCCTAAGATACTTAATGAACTTCAGTCTAGCTTTTATCTTAACTGGTGATGGCCGCCCTTTTTGTGGGTCCGCCTGGGACAAGTGTCAACCTCGTATGAGGTTTACACAAGGTTTACATGTAGAAGGTAGGTAATTGCTTGTGTTATTGACTGTCATAGCATGTATATATACATGGTGTGAAGATACAAGAGAATATTACAGAGATTACAAATCAATCTAAATGAGGGAAGGAGATAACAAGATTGAAAAATAAATGGAGTGAATCACAGAAGTAATCACAATAACTATGGGCATGATTTCTTTCCTCCAATATGCCCCCGCAAGATGGTGGGTCTAGGAGTCACACTAATCTTGGAGTATAAAGTGATGAAGCAAGCACATGTGAGAGGCTTGGTGAGAGCATCGGCCAGTTGATCAGTAGAAGACATATGAGCAACACGAAGCTCACGATGTTGTACCTTGTCACATACAAAATTAAAGTCAAGGGCCACATGTTTCATACGGGAATGAAAGGCGGGATTTGAGCATAAATTTCTGGTACCAATATTGTCCCAATAAACCACCGGTGGGGAGGATAAATGGATCCCCAATTCAGATAGTTAGGAGCAAAGCCATGTGATCTCTGCGACAGTGGCTGCAACATCGCGATATTCAGCTTCAGTGGAGGAGCGAGCCACCGTGCGTTGTTTCTTCGAACTCCCTGAGATGGGATTGCGCCCCAGATAGACAAGATACGCACTGGTAGAGGTGTACTCATCCTTGTTGTTAGCCCAGTCAACATCTTAGAAGGCATGGACAGTAGGTGAGGAGTCTCGATAGAGCATAATGCCATGCTCAAGAATGTCGCGGAGGTATCGCAGAAGACGTTTGGCAGCAGACCAATGATCAGTAGTTGGACGATGCATAAGCTGGGAGAGCTTATTGACCACATATGCAACATCGAGCCGAGGGAGAGAGAGGTATTGAAGACTACCAATAAGGGTGTGATAATCAGTTGGATTGGAGAGGCTAGTACCAGAGTACATGGTGAGTGCGAGGGTAGTCACAAGGGGGGTGGAGATAGGCTTAGAGTCAGACATCTTCGTGTGAGCAAGAATGTCAGAAATATAGAGCCGCTGCGAGAGGAAGAGGTCGTACCGATGTGGAATAAATTTTACCCCAAGGAAGAAGGATAGGGGACCCAGATCCTTCAGATAGAACCGCTGAGAAAGCACGTGAACAAATTGAGAAAGAGTGCTAGCATCATCACCAGTAAGGATTATATCATCGACATACATAAGGAGGTAAATAGTGTGGCCTCCACGGTGATAGAAAAATAGTGAGCAATCAGCATGAAAGTAGGTGAAGCCAGAGGCTAGGAGAAATGCCTTGAGTTCCTGGTACCAAGCACGCAGAGCCTGTTTAAGACCGTAACTTGCCTTTCGAAGTTTACACACATGGCCAGGGTAGGCAGGGTTGACCGGACCAGGTGGTTGAGTCATAAAGACATCCTCGTACAGATGACCTTGAAGGAGTGTGTTATTGATATCAAGTTGTTGGAGAGACCACCCTTCGCACAGGCAAGACTGAGTATGAGACGAACAGTAGTGGGCTTGATCACTGGACTAAAGGTGTCTTTGTAGTCAATTCCAGCACGTTGATGAGTGCCTTTTGCAACGAGGCAGGCTTTGTACTTGTCAACTGAACCATCAGGTAGACGTTTAGTACGAAAGACCCACTTGCACCCAACAAGATTGTGGTGAGGATGAGTGGGGTTTTTTAGAGCTTGGGTGTGGCTGGTGGGATCGGGTACATTAGGGACAAGTATGGTGGCAACATGGTTGAGCTTGGTAATGGGTTTTAAGATGTTGCTTTTGGCTCTCGTGCGCATGGGGTGAGTGTTTATAAGAGGTGGGTGAGGCTCGGTTAGGAGCGCAGCTACGGGTTCAGTGGGGTCAGGTACAGGTGCAACTGAGGCTATGGGTGTGGGGTTAGGAACTGATTCAATGGAGGTAGAAGATGTGAGAGAGGTGAGGTTACGGGGAGCCATGGATGAAGGGGCAGTAGGATGCTCGATGAAGGCACCATCGCACGAGGGGGGGTGGCAGTTGCAAGGTGGATGGTGATAGTGTTTGGGTCGGGCAGTTAAGAGTAGCGACAGGTTAGGTAGGAACAAATGCAGATAATGAAGGGGAGGACATTGGGATGGGGAAGGAGGGGGAGTGAAGAGCTCCTTGAGTGGTGCTGTCAGGTGTGGGTTGAGAGGGGGCGAGCTGAAGTAAGGCAAAGAGAAATATAAACTCAACAAATTCTACATGGCGGGACATGAAAATTCGTGAAGTGGTGAGATCGAGACAAAGATAGGCACACTAAATGAGTGAGTAGCCAAAGAAAACACACGGTTTGGATACAGAGGCACCCAAAGACTCGAAGTTTGATGTAGTTAGGGGAGTGTCCAAAAATACACTCAAAGGGAGATGACAGATTGAGAGTTGGAGTGGGCATATGGTTTATGAGGTAGACATCAGTCCAAAAATATGCTCAATGTGGCCAATAGGAAAGAAGAATAGATGCTTGACTAAGAAGAGCAAGTCCAGTCTTGACAATGCGCCAATGACGACGCTCGTTGTACGCATTGTGTTCAAGGGTGGTGAGATGAGAAAGGCCATGGTGAGAGAAATTCTCATGGAGTGATTGATATTCCCCACCATTGTCAGTATAAAGTGTACTAATAGGATGGCGGAAATATTTTTCAACTAGTGGTTTAAAGCGTATGAACACATCTCGAATTTCAGATTTGCGGCGTAAAGGGTAGAGCCACATATATTTTGTAAAATGATCTACGAATAGGACATAATACTTATAACCATCAGGTGACAGGACAGGGGAAGTCCATACATCCTAGTAGATAACTTAAAGAGGAGAAGTGGAGGTAATAGTGGAGAGAGAAAAGGGAAGTCAATGACTTTTATTGCAAAGACAATCATTAAAGGGAAACACTTGATTAGAGGAAAGGGAAAGATTGTGATGAGAAACAATGTGACGGAGAATTTTGTTAGATGGGTGGCCTAGCCTATGATGCCACTCGAAGCATGATGCTTTATTACAAGAGAATGCGAGAATAGGTGAAGCAGATGTGGAAGTGGTTGACCATTCACACGTGTCGTGCCTAGACCGTCCTTGTATAATGCGTGCCCCCGTGCGAAGATCCTTCACCTGAAAAACAATAGGAAAGAATTCAACTGAGCCATTATTTTGCTGACAGAGTTTAGATATAGAAATTAAATTCTTTGTCATGGATGGCACATAAAGAACATTAGTTACATTTAAGGCAGTAGAGGGAGTGGGCAGAGAAATGGAACCGGTGTAGGTAATTGGGAGATTTGTGCCATCTCCGATCATAATGTCGTCGGTGCCTTCATACGGGGAGTGGAGGGAGAGAGTGCTTAGGTCGGTTGTGACATGATGAGAAGCACCACTGTCGAGTAGCCATGGTGCGACAGGGTCAGAGGTAGTGGCAAAGTGAGCATGGGGTTGATAGGAAGGCCGAGTGGGTGGTGTCCGAGTCGGACCAGCGTGCTGCCACGAACTGGATGCATGAGGCTGTGATAGAACCAGACGATAGGATGGGCACTTCTTGGACGTATGGCCCTGTTGACCACACGCTTGACAATACCCTTTGTAGGGATTCAGAGATTGGTGACCTTGAGGTGGTGCAGCGGAGGAGGAGATAGAGGTGCTGGTAGACAGTTGTGAGATGGTCCAGAAGACTGCTAGTGTTTAGAGTTGATAGCAGCGTGGATTGTGGCCGGGAATAGCGAGGAACGATCCATGCGATCTTGAAGACCAGCCTCATACGCGAGGAGTTTTTCGTGTAGCTCTTTGAAGGAGATGGGGCTGTCTCGGGCTTGCACCGCAGCTTTGAGGTCAGGATAGTCATTGCCCAGACCATCAAGAATTGTGATGGTAATATCTTCAGGATCCGTAGGCGCACCCAAGAGTGTAAGCTCGTCAGCGTGACATTTGACAAACTGGAGGAATTCAGTAATTATTTTGGTGCCCTTAACGGGATTTTTAAGATGACATTTAACCTACAAGATCCGCCCTCGGGAGGGCTTGGAATAGGTTGCGGCAAGAGAGCCATGCCTCACTGGAAGTTTTAATGGAAGCAAAGAAAGGAATAATGGATGGGGAGAGAGAGCCAACAAGAGCATTGAGAATTAATTGATCTTGTCTGGTCCAATGAGAGTATTGGGTATTAGTAGTATCCACGTTGTTGATCCGAAGAGATTGAAGAGGGCATGGTTTGGAGCCATCCACGACGCCGAGAAGGTCATGCCCTACGAAGAGAGTATGAAACTGGAGTTTCCAGGAGAGATAGTTTGTGGTGGTAAGTTTAAGTGGTGCTTGTGCGAAGACATTAATGGAGCTGAGTGGTGGGGTGAGATCGGTGGTGGTGGTTGTGATAGTCGGAACAGGGGAAGAGGCTGAAGGTGTGGCTGCTTGGGGATTATTGGTGCTGTAAAACATCGCTGTTGAGGTGAGAAGAGGACGAGGGTTTAGGTCCATGGAGCGTAATGCTCTGATACCATGCAAAAGGTAGGTAATTGCTTGTGTTGTTGATTGTCATAGCATGCATATATATATACATGGTGTGAAGATACAAGGGGATATTACAGAGATTACAAATCAATCTAAACGATGGAAGGAAATAACAAGATTGAAAAATAAATGGAGTGAATCATGGAAATGATTGCAATAACTATGGGCATGATTTCTTTCCTCCGATATTACACACCCTAGGTTCACAGAAGATCTTCATCCCAAAAATGGGTGGTCATCATCGGTTAAGGAAGAAGCTAGTTTTAGGTTCATTCGGTGTCTTAGGATTTTAGAAACATAACTCACTCTTCTTAGTGGGGCTCAACTGGAAATAAGTGTTAACCTCGTGCGAGGTTTACACGAGGTTCACATAGCCATGATCACAGAAGATTTGCATTCGACTACATCCACGATAAATATCCCAGACTCACTTCTCTTCTAAGCAGATTTACTTTCTATTCACTAAAGTAAAAGTGCAATAACTAGGTTCACATACCCCAAGCTCACAGAAGATCTACATCCATGATAAACAACCTAGGCTCACTTCTTTTCTAAGCAGATTTTCTTATTTTGCACTAAAGTAAAAGTACAATAACTTTCTTCTGAGTTCTTTTTACATGATAAATATTATGGTATATTGTGAGAAGAAGAGAGGTAATATTATAATAAATTGAGGGAGGAAAAGAGGTGAGAGGAGGAATTTTCATCTCATATTACAATGCAAAAATAGAGAAGCGAGGAAGCACTAACCCCTTAGTGCAAAAATAGAGAAGCGAGGAAGCAGTAACCCCTTAGTGCAAAAATAGAGAAGCGACGAATCTTGATAAGAGGTTTCATTGTATCCTGAAGACATTTTCTCACTAACCCCTTAGTGCATTCGCGATCAGATAGAAGGGGAGAAACTTGTTTAAAAGAAAGCGAGTTGATCCTGTCTTGAAGCTTGTTGATCAACAGTGCAGATTAATTTTTATCTTCCATACTCCTGATCCTTCATAAAGTTGGATCAATGTAACATTGACGCCAACGGTGCTGTTAACACTAGTTCGTCTGCTCACTTCTCGGGCTGTATGGCTATCTTTTGGAAATTCTTCAACTGAAGACGCAACTTCAAATACTAAAATAGGTGATCTTTTTATTTCTAATTTTGTCGATAAAATCACTCATAATATTCCTATAATTTGGCCATTGTAGACCAATAGGTTCCTGAAGATGATTTGATTGATGTGATTATGAACAACGTTGGTCATGTCTATGAGATTACTGTCAACTCTGCACGAGCCAAAGATACTCCAATAACATGATTTTATTGCTCTACTATTATGCATTGAAATGCGTCTTATTGAGCACAACTCTCTATCAACTGAACCTTCCCGTACTGCATTTTATGCACCAACCAACAGAATGTTTCGTGGTCATGGCTGTGCCTGTGGCCAAGGCACACACACACAGGCCAGATATGAAATATAATCTCGTAATTGCCCAACCTAAATTTATCTTAGCGTGGGGGTATGTGAGGAAACATATTTGCTAGGGTTGGTAATGGAACCAGAAAGAAAGACACTAATATTGTCGTTCGGTCGTTCGATCGTCCCTTCCCTCTCTCAATCCAAGAATACTCTCTGCAACGCCACCAAGGTCAGTGTTGTTTTTGTATGATTTACAGATAAAAATCTGGAATCACCTACGAGTTTGTCCTTGATATTTTTGCAGAGTCGCAGAAACGAGATTTTTCGTCTTCGGATTTTCTTCTTCGGCGATATGAAATCGCTTCTTACCATTTCAGAAAGTTAATGGCGGAAATTTATTATCACATTCAGTTTCTTTGAGATCAAACAATCGTAGGTAAGCCTGTGAAGGAAAATAACCTGAGAAGCCTATGAAAGAGAATAAACCCAACTCGACAAAGGCTTCTCACTCTCTCATCCTTTTCAATATTTCTCAATATGATAAATATTTTTTTTATAAAGTGTATGAGAAGAATTTAAGTTTATGCTTGAATATTGGCCACTTGATGTTCTGTTTTATTATCTACATCTCTTTTATGAACCTAAAAATTTGGGCAAATAAGGGCCTTTTATGACCATAGTTATTTTTCTCAATTTAAGAATAGGTTTTAGTTAAAACCATTATATATCACCCTAAACTAATTGAATTAGAAGTCATAATTAACCTTCTTTTAACGCTCCAAATAATTTTGAAAAATTAATTAATAACTTTTTACCTTTAAATATTAATAACTAAACCTTAAAATATCATGCAAAACAAATCAATTCTTTAACATCTTCAAAAGATAAATGTTTTACAAAATTCTAAAGGTCGTAAGTACAATATTGCACGTGACATCCGCTAGTATTAATTATGAAAATATATAATATATTTTAAATTTATTAAATTTTAACTAGGTTCAGAATTTATCCTTACATAATCATCCTTTTTTTTTTAATTAACTTGAACTTCAACTATAGTAGTTTTATAATAAATAGGCCAAGTTAGGGCCGGGCCGGTCTAGGCTTCGGCTCAACAAATGATATCATCGGTGAGTTTAGACAAACGATGTGAAGCCCGAAACTCGGGCCGGGCCAGACTTGAACCAACATAAAATACTTATATTTTGACTTCAGCCCGGCCCGTTACCACATTAGTCGCCCTTTGCTTGCCGGCTTCAAATTGTCTGCAACATTTTCCGACCCTATTTCGTTGGCAGTTTACTTAATGCAAACTATTTTAACTTTCTTTGAAAAAGTCATGGCTTTGAGAAATATCAAACATTTTGACTTAAGTGGCCTGAATCTGGACAAAACCGAAGGCCGTTCACATCGTTATGATTTGTCGTCAGACTCAGATCGGTCCATTACTTAATTGGGTGTAATAATTTATCTAAATGGATCATTCATAATCAGGTCTTCGAAGACCCAAGTGCTTTTTGATAAGAACCCATTGGATAAGGGGCGCAAATTAGGGCTGTCAACGAGCCGAAATTGGATAAGGGGCGCAAATTAGGGCTGTCAACGAGCCGAGCTAGCTCGGCTCGGGCTCGGGCGCGACTCGGTTGAGCCGAACTTGAGCTTTAAAATTATTCTCGAGAGACGAATCTGAGCCCAAAAAAAGCTCATTATTTTAATGAGCTTGAGCTGAGCTTGGGTAGGCTCGGCTCGATTTGTGTGTGTTCGTATTCTTATATCTTATGTTATGTATTAATATTAAACACACATGTTAACATATTATATTACATATAGTTGTCAATTATAATGTTAATACATTTGTATTAATCTAAGCTTTTTTATGACGTAGATTTTTTATAAGCCGAACTTTTTGTGAGCCTGAGCCGAGCTGGGCAAAGCTCGGTTCGGCTCGAAACCTAAAAACTTTTAACGGGCCTGAGCTTTGCTAGAGATTTATGAGCCTAAGCTGAACTGGACAAAGCTCGGCTTGGCTCGTTTACAGCCCTAGTGCGAATCCTATGTGGTGCAGAGATAGCCCGGGGTGAAATGGTACTTTTACCCTTCGGGACCCGCATTCGAGGGGTGAAAATATCATTTTGCTCATCGGGGCTTTCTCTACTCACATGAGATTAGGGGTGTAAACGAGCCAAACCTTGCCGAGCTTTGCCCAGCTCGGCTCGGGCTTGTGAAATCTAGCCAAGGCTCGGGCTCGGCTCAAGCTCGCTAAAACATTTCGGGCTCAGGCTCGGCTCACAAAAGCTCGGCTCGTGAAAAGCTCGGCTCGGCTCGTGAAAAGCATGAAAAAAAAAATTCAGCAATAACTTTTTTTTTTTGGTGAATTCAACACTAATTCAATTAAATTAATTAAGATTTTTAATTACTTTGACTTAAGCACGCCACTAATTAATTTTGTATTTAATAAT
>JAUPMG010189499.1:0-10224 GCA_031762675.1 Pachysandra terminalis
AGAGTCACGGCTTGGAATACCAGATTATGCACGTGTGTGTACACGTGTCATACTTTGGGGATTCGGGTCGTGACAACTGTGGCCCCAAAAACAAAAATAAAACTTTGTGTTCAGTATGAATGTGCATATCTTCTTGTTTTCCTCTCTCCTTTAAGATATCATAGGGCACAAAAAGGGAGAAAAGAAGATACTAACACACAACCACAGTGGAGCATACCCTCATATATTTGGAAGAACGTGTTTAGAAGATGCATCCAAGTCTTCCCCCTGACAAAGCAGCATGGCTAAATCAAACTCTCAAGAGGCGTAAATGAAGAGATGCCCCGACTCTTCCCCAACATAGCTATTTGAAGCTGATGGAAGCAACAGAATTCCTAAAGAAATCAAAGAAGTAAAAGTGAAGAGCAAGATCAGAAGAGAAGAATGTCCATTCGTAAGTGTCAGTCATGGTCAAAAGCACCTCTATTTCCATTGGTTCAGGCCTCATAAATTGGCTTGACCCCAGATAGTGATACGATAGTAATCAATGAGGTTGGGACTTGTCCAACCCATTGAAGCGGCTAAATGAAACCTAAACTTGACTCGATAAGTCATGGTCTTCACCTATCTCTAAGTTCACCAAGGAAATTCGGCTCAAAATAGAGGCTACCTCTCTTGTATTGAACTTTCCCAAAAAATACCACCTCACCTTTGAAATCTTGAACCCTTTCGAATTTCTAGGCATGGATTAAGCCCTAGAAAGTTCAATTTATTTATCTTCTCTCGAATGGGCAAAACCACCAAGAAAGACAAACGTATCCTTTTTTATCACCCCAGAAAGTCTTGGAAGTTCAATATGAGAGGATAACCTTGATTTAAGCATAATTTATTTGTGAACCGTGCAAACCGGGGTTATGTCTTTTTTTCTTTGACATTCACCTACGATTCTGACAAGGAGAGGCTATTGTAGATACCCCAATTTTCAAGAGAACGACTTTCTCTTGATCTTTGTAGTTCCTGGAGGATTGAAATTGGCTTTTCCTATCTCCCAATCATCTCTAAACCCTCCCCCAATCACACTGCCAATTTTCTCTGAAAATCCCAAAAAATCATATGAAATGACCAAAATATCCTTGATAGGCCCCACCTAATTCATCTCAGCCCCTATATCCACATTTGACATCAACCCTGAATTCATGAACCAACACACTCTCAAATGAGTATAAACTTGGGCTAATTCGAAGTTCGTTGGAAAAATGACAGTTTTTCCCCTAATCCGATCATTTGGGCCAAATAGCTAAATCTGAGGGTCAAAATCTTTTTTTCGACATCAAATTTGGATTCTACACTGAAACACCTTCAAAACAACTATGATTTTGTAAAATTTCGAGCTCGGGAGTTGAAGGGTCATTTTTGGTATTTTTAAAATTATAAAAAATAACAGAAAAATATAATGGGACAAGAAAATAATAAAAAAGAAAAGATTGAGAGAATATTTGAGGAAGATTTTCCGTGTGTCAAATTCCAAGAAATAATTTTAGAAGTTGCCATGAAGCAAATCCCCAAAAAAGAAATAGAAAGCTTTCAAATTCAAAAAAGGGGTTTCTATTCTTAAACAAACCATAAAGGGGAGTTTCTGCATTTTCAAATCCAATTCAAACAAAAGAGGGGTTCCTAAATTCAATTCAAAATGGGTTTCTAAATTCATGGGTTTCTAAAATTCAATTCAATTCAAACCAAAAAAGAAAAGAAGAGATTCTAAATTAAAAAAAAAAAAAAAAAGATTTTCTTTAGAAAAGAGAGGGAGAGCTCGGCTCTCCCCCGCACAGACACCTATTCTTCCCCAAGGAAACACAACCGACACCCTCTCTCTCTCTCTCTCTCTCTCTCTCTCTCTCTCTCTCTCTTATTCCTTTCTTCTTCCTCCTCCCCTTTCCATCCATTTCATCTTCTTCTGAAAAAAAAAACAACACAAAAGAAACAATAACTAAAAGCCGCTGCAAAAAAAGAGAAAATAACAAAAACAATCCCAATCAAAAGGTTGAACCCAAACGCCCCATTTGGCCAGGGGTTTTGTTCTTATCTTTTCATTTTCTCACCCAAATCTGAATCCGAGCATCATTGCAGCCATCATCTCAAGCCGAACTGCATCTGGGAGTTCTAAAGCAAAGAAGAAAGGATCGAAGGTTGCTACAGGTAATTATTTTTGTTTTTATTTTATTTTTGAATTTTTATGGATATGTCAAATGTTGTTCTGTCATGAAATCTGTACACTTGCAAAATCATAGATCTCTATCCCAAGACCTATTTTGAATGAGGTTTAATCTATTTGATGGAAGAGTCATAGTGGAATCTATCCCAAGACCTATTTTGAATGAGGCTTAATCTATTTGATGGAAGAGTTATAGTTTAATTTTTGTAAACTTTTTACTTCTGCTGTTCTGCACTGAATCAACTCTATAAAACCTTGTTTTCTATTTTTAAAAAAAAATATTTATGAATGGAAATTTAAAAAAATGTCGTTATTGGGGGTGTAATACAATGATCTTAATAATATAAAATTTTATTTCTCAAAAAACACCAACTGGTTGGTTCAGTTTGAATGTTTTTACCAACATATTTGAGGTTTTATAGCAGCTTAATAGTAGGTTCAAAATTCCAAATAAAATAGTTACATATTTGTTTTAGCCTTAAAAAACTTTTATGTGTATTATGGTTTGAGTTCAGAAGTGTATAAATGTTTCATATTTGTTTCACTTGTTTTGAATGGTCAATAAATCTCTGCAAGTGGATAGTCTCAAATTGTATTCTGCAGATTTTTGGGGTATTTTAGGACTTTCAGCTATTTTGATATTTTTGTATTGATTATTTTATTTTATTTGAATCATTTAGATCGTGTATATTATATGTAAGTAATTTGTGATATTTTATAATTATTTTGATTTTTGTAAATTATTTTACTTTTATTTTCATTATTAATTATTTGTATATATTTTAGTAGTTTTTTCTAAAATTAGTCAAATAAATTTGAACCAAGTAACCGGTTGAACCGGAGGAGAGTGGGTGCCTAACAACTCCCCACTCTCTTAACCAAACTTCCTGACCCAACTCTGGATAGACCATTGTTTATTTGATTTTCATTTTTTTTTTGTGATTAATTGACACATCATTAGTGACCATTCACACCTGTAATCTAATGAATGGTGACGATTCCATATTTACCCGATCGGCCTAGGGTTCACCCGATCGTGGGGTGATCACACAGGCTATGTAGATTGTGTGTATATCCTCACCCCTAAAATCTCTCATGTAATCTCTACCTTGTACAGCTATCCTACCAAAGGTAGCATTTTCTGTAACACACTATATAAGTATACAAAGCATCATCCTCTCTCTCTACGTACGGTTTTGTGTGTTCTATTTTTATTTTTATTTTTTATTTCTATCAGGATTTCCTCATCCTAATGAAAGGGTTTCTTTTGCTGTATAGACAATTCTACATTTCACTTATGCTAATGGACCAATCCTTCCCTCTAATGTGTATACTGTTATTTCTGGTGGAGTTTTGAGTCTATTGAGGTGGAAGAAATCATAGGCAGAGGTTGTGTTGGACTTTTAAGATGATTGATGATACTGATGTTAGGGGTCCACCCATGTTTGGTGGAAGAATTGAGTATAGGAGAAGCCAAGGAGTTTTTTGGGGAATCAAAAAGCCGTTGTTGGGGAGACAAAGGGCCTTTTTTTGGGAAGACTAAGAGGTGGAAGAATCTAGACTTTTTCATTTCATCTTCTTCTTCTATGTAAATGTGAAAAAATGGGGTGAGTAGATTACAGGGTTTGTAATCGGAGTGTTTTTGGCTCCTCTTGTATCTTATTATTTGCTCATAGTGAATGTGTACTCCGTGGACGTAGGCAGGTTTGTGCCGAACCACGTAATTCTCTGTGTTCTTGTGTGTGTGAGTTTGATTCTTTGCACGGAGTTTCCCAACAAAATGGTATCAGAGCCGAGTTTGTGCAATTCTGGAACGATCGCTAGGAAAATGTGAAAAAATCAGACATTTAACCACACCACCACGAAGAGCTCGAGGAGACGAGCGCGCTGCCACAAAAATCGTCGAAAAACTCCACTGGACGAAGCCGCACGCGCCATTGGAAGTTGGCGAGTAGATCCATGCGCTTAGAGGTTGAAGACGACACTGATCATGCGCGGTGAGTTGAATCACCGAGTTAACTCGTAGAGTCGCATTGAGTTGTGCCGAGTCCGGCTGAGTCACACCACAGCAGAGCCAAAACGTTGAGCTGGCAGCCAAGCTGAGCCGCTTAACCGAGCTGTCAAGTCGTTAATTGAGCCAAGCCGTGAGCCGTCCACGTCAACTTGAGGGTGCCATGTGTCTAACACATGGCGAAGTGTCTGGATGACACGTGTCAACTCAGGGAAGTTTTGAAAATTAATTTTTAGTCCCTGAAGTTATTAAAAATTAATTTTTAGTCCCTTAAGTTATTGGAAATTACATTCGGTCCCTAATGTTTCTAGAAATTACATTATGGTACCTAACTTGCTATAAATTACAGATGTTCCCCTCCTAAGTTTTTTTCAGCATTCCAGGTCCATCCGTGAGGTCAGAATTTGGAGATTTTTACTTCTAAACTTGTAAAGTAAATGGCGGACACTACGGATATCACGATGGGTACAATGATCACACTGTTAGCCACCAATTATGCTATCTGGAAGTCACGGATGGAGGATATTCTGTTTTGCAAAGACTTGTATGATTCTTTAGAGAATGAGGGTGTCAAACCTACGGAAATGACAGAGGCAGCCTGGAAAAAGCTGAATAGGAAGACGATTGGGCAAATCAGGCAATGGATTGGGCATGAGGTGTACCATCACATAGCCCAGGAGACGAGTGCTTACATGCTGTGGACGAAGCTGGAGGGGATGTATCAGTCGAAGACATCCCGGAATAAAGCACTCTTAATGAGAAGGCTTGTGAATCAGAAGTTACTTGAAGAAACTTCAGTAGCAGAACACACAAGTGAGTTTCAGAACCTGGTAAATCAGCTGGCCAGTGTCTACCTGAATTACAATGACGAGACATAGGCCCTAATGCTACTTAGTTCCTTGCCAGACAACTGGGAAACATTGGTGGTTTCTCTCAGCAATTCAGCACCGAACGGGATGTGGACCATGAGCATGGTAAAGGATCCATTATTCAGCGAGGAGGCACGGAGGAAGGAGGCGGGCACGAGTGATCGTAGTGGACCACAGGCCCTGATTTCAGAGGGGGGTAGAGGAAGAGGCCAGGGAAAAAATACCAGCAAAGGACGATCCAAGTCAAAATCTAGAAGTCGCACGTTTACGTGCTTTTACTACGACCAGGATGGGCACATCAAGCGGAATTGCCCGAAGTATAAAGCAGATAAAGGAAAAAACCAGTCAAAAGTAGCATCAGTTATGGACTCTGACAATGATGCGTTACTGATAGCATCAGAAGAATCTAAAGGAGGAAGATCAGACTAGGTTTTGGACTCAGGTAGTTCCTACCACATATGCGGGGCCAGAGAGCAGTTCTCCACTTACGAGGCATGCAACGGAAAACTTGTTTGGATGGCAGACAACACATCAAGAAGGGTTGCTGGCCGAGGAAAAGTTCGGTTCCAGAAGACAGACGGGAGAACTTTGATACTGACAAAAGTGAGATACGTGCCAGGATGGAAGAAAAACCTGATTTCTCTTCGGATGTTGGATTCGAGAGGCTGCAGTTTCACTGCGAACAAAGGAGTTCTAGAGGTCTTCAAGGGAGACAGAAAGATGTTGCAGGGAAGGAAGACTAGTGAGTTGTACAGACTGGAGGGTAGTGTGGTGACATGAGGAGCTACTGTTAGACATGGGTCCAGTGGCACAGGACAGACTGAACAAAGAAAACGACGGTTGCACCGACGCACACGGAATAAGTGCAGGAGTACTCGGAGGATCCACTGTGGTACAGGTGCGCGGACCGATACAAATGGTGTGCGGGAATCTGGCCAGACACGATGAGTGCAACCAGTGACGGATGTTCAGTGGAAAGCTCAAAGCAAAGGGATTCTGAAGAGCTGTACAGCATCGACAACACCGCCGCCATCGCCGAAGGAAGTCTCGTTTGCTCTCGATTTGATCTGTGATGGTTCCCTCTCCAGTAAAGTGTACACTAGAAGTGGAGAGATGGAGTCACTACAGTTGGCAAAGAGGTGATCTTTGCAATGCACCCCGATGAGGGGGTGCGGGCACTCCGGTGAGGGGGTGCGGGCACTCCGATGAGGGGTTACAATTGCCCGGGGACAAGGGCTGGGTCACAGCTGAGCAGTACCATAGCATCCAGTTAACAATTACCCCACATGTGTGGAGGGGGGTGATTGTTAGGGTCCACCCATGTTTGGTGGAAGAATTGAGTATAAGAGAAGCCAATGAGTTTTTTGGGGAATCAAATAGCCTTTGTTGGGGAGACAAAGGGTCTTTTTTTTTGGGAAGACTAAGAGGTGGAAGAATTTAAACTTTTTTATTTCATCTTCTTCTTCTATATAAAGGTTGCTATGCTCTGTGTATTTTGTGAACAAGAGAGAGGAAATACTGGTAGTGAGTTGTAGGGAGGATTACAGGGTTTGTAATCGGAGTGTTTTTTGCTCCTCTGGTATCTTACTATTTGCTCATAGTGAAAGTGTACTCCATGGATGTAGGCAGGTTTGTACCAAACCACGTAATTCTCTGTGTTCTTGTGTGTGTGAGTTTAAGGATTTGTTAATTATTTATGGCATGGTTTTCTGAAGTTATAAACTAAGAAGCTGAAAAACCATTATGGGTCAAGTCATTGGAAGGAAATCAATGGTCAAGTCATTGGAAGGAAATCTATGATTGATTAGAAATTTGGAATAGGAAATTCTTCACTCGGTCTCAATTCTGCAAGTCTAAGTAGCTTGGCTTATGTGGAGTTGATCAAAAGAAACAAAGATAGTTGAGTATACTATTGTAACAATATTGAATACTTTTGTAACAATAGAATTTCATTTGCATCCACAAGCCCTGCTCTTCTTATCCTCCTTCTGGAAACAGTATACAGGGGCTTGCCACTTTGCATCCTCAAGCACTGCTCCCATCTCAAATGTCATCACATGAATTTTCCTTATATAATTTCATTTGTAGGAGTAAAAAAAAAACAATAGTAGAATTTCTTTTTAATATATATATATATATATATACTAGTCGTCAATCGGACAATCACCGTCGGTAATATGAACAAAGAATTATAGGGGCGGCCAGCCAATCGCCTTAGAATTGATGAGAATGGGCGCATCCCTTACCAATTGTACAGGCGGTGCTTGGCTGCCACTGTATCCTCTGTTGCTACCGGCAGTCATCGGCCGTCACTAAAACCACCGGTAAACCGTTCTGTGTGGCCACTTAAACCGGCAATTTATTTAATGTCTCTGTTGCTTATAATGGCGTCTATGTTGTGTATTATCTTATAGTTTGCAGTGATGGCCCTTTCTCGCGTTTGTGTAGCTTAGTATTGAGGGTGAATTGACTTCTTTTAATACTAGCGGTTTGCACGTGCAGTCCTGCATATTTATAGGCGAGATTTTTGAGAGTATATCTCTATATTAGTTTTATGTAACTTAATATAGTGCCGCTCGCCTAATAGGGTTGACAATTTGGCGGGCCAGGCCGGGCTTTACATAGGCTATTAGGGGTTTTCTACATGCCCAAGCCCGTCTTGGCCCTGCTTGGTTTTCAGGCCTAAGAATGAATCCCAAGCCCGGTTCTAGATTAATATGAAAATCCCGAAACCCACCTGGTTAAGCCCGTTTTTTACTATTTTCTTTTTTTATTAATATAAAATTCTTACAAGTATGCTGTTGGCAAAAATTAAACCCTAACCCTCACAAAGAGAAAGTGGCATTCTCACCACTAAACTATAGCACAAGATGTTGTCAAATATTTTTGACACTTTCAATAAAAAAAGTATATGCTTATAGTAAAATAAATGCATGGTACTTAAAACTGGACCGTGTCGGGCCGGGCCGGGCCGGCTTATACATGTCTCACCCAAATCTGGTCCTAAATACTTCGGGCTTCTATAAAACCAGGCTTGGGAAGCCCACAGGCCCAAAAACAGGGCCTAAGCCCGGTTTAAACTAGGTGGGCTCAACGGACCCAAACGGGTCAGGCTTAAATTGCAACCTCTACCTGTTAGTTTGTCCTCGTCGATAGCACATTCAACGACTTTTTTTATTAGCACCCTTGATAGGGAGTTCTGATGTCTATGAGAAAGATGCACACTCATAGTGTGCCCACTTTGGATGAGTGGGAGAAGTTGGATATATTGTGTAGGACAACCCATATGGGTGGACCAACCTGGTTGGCCCATTTGAATTGGGTCAACCCATTCCCTCTTTGTTAGAACGTCCATATTAGGTAGCTTGTGAGCTGGCCTAATGTGGGTCCCCCTCTCCTAATTCATAGAGGACTAGTAGGAGACTTAGAGTTCTAGTGGGAGTTGATTAGAGATTCCTATATGTAGGAACCTCCGCCTCCCTAGGGAATTAATCAAAAAATTGTTAGATCTTACTCTGAGTATATCTCTCTCTCATCATCGGTATACCTTCCTAATGAGAGTCTAGGGTTGCTTTTAAGATTTTATACCACAGCCCTAAGTCGATTGAGTGTGGGAATCTTTATGTGGTTCTAGTAATCATACATACACCGACGTGGGACGACATCCGATTCAATAGAGATCTTTTGTTGCAAATTCGGATGCATGTGCAAAGAAACACGTGATCCACTTCGTATAAAGCCTTCAAAGGTTAATAATATCACTATAAATTATTAATAATTTATAATTAAGAAAACTTTAAAAACTACTTTCGTTTTTAGTATATGGTAGTATGATAAATACCAAAATAATCACTTTTAATATGAATTAATGGAAAGCATAACTTTGAGAATTACGAAGTTATTCACAAGATCAATTAAATGGTATATGATACAAACAAATTAATTTTATTTCATAACAAAGATCAAAGAGAAGAAAAATCAGTAAAATTACTGATCATGTCATTTGTTATAGTCCAGCGCTATAATATCACACTATAGTAGTTTTTATGTGACCAGCAATTTGAGAGCTTGATCTGATGGCTACAAGTATGGGATTGGATTGATATTATTTTTTTCTATAGAAACTTATATGAAAAAAAATATATATATTTGATGGGTTTTCTTGTGGGTAGATATTAAGGTACAATGGGAAAAAAAGTTTATCCAGTAGTCCTCGTATACAATGAGAGAGAGAGAGAGCGTCACCAAAAGAGAGAGTTCTACCAAAAAGAGAGAGAGGGAAGCAACAATTGTCAGCTCTAAAAGACAATTATCTCATAAACAGACGGGAGCCCAAATAAATAGAGAGAGAAAGAAAGAGAGATTGTGCCAAGCAACAATTGTCAGCTTTAAGAGCCAATTATCTCATAAATAGAAGCCCAAATAAATAGAGCGATATATTTACACAACAATAAATAGGAAAAAAAAAAACGCTAATGACAAATAACTTCACACTTGAACAACTACTACTTGACCCTAACTTCTTGCCCAATTCAGTTCCTTCACAAAGAAATCTTATACATGCTTTCTCTTAAAGCCACTTCCACTTGAACATAGCAATAACATTAAATGTATAGTTGCCATGAAAGAAGTAGGAGTAACAAGGCCTGAATTATAATGGTTGAAGCTCTCAATCGCATTTTTCAGGCTCTTATTCCATATACCAATGCTTGAAACTTGATGCAAGAACCGCCCACCCATGGAGTCTTCCTTTATTCCCATAATGAAATCAAAACCTGCAATTAACATAGTTTTAATTAAAATGAAATCATTAATCAATTAGACAATAAAACATTTAACAATCTGAATCTTGAAAGATAAGGACAATGATGCTTACATGATTGAAGAGAATACGCGACACTTAATAGTGTACCAGAGGTGGTGGGGAAGCGTAGATGTAAATAGGAGGTGGAGGAGACTTCAGTGGTGGGGGAGGTGAATGGTAATAGTACGGGGGAGGAGGAGATGGTGAGGTTGGTGGTGGTGACTTGTAGTAATATGGTGGAGGAGGAGATGGTGACTGTGGTGGTGGTGATATGTAGTAGTATGGAGGGGGTGGTGAAGGTGATGGCGGTGGAGGAGATTTGTAGTAGTATGGTGGTGGAGGTGATGGA
>JAUPMG010189510.1:0-10223 GCA_031762675.1 Pachysandra terminalis
TATTTTATAAGTAAATATATTTAAAATATTAAATATTTTAACTTAAAAAAACATTTATTTTTAAAAGAACCTTATAACCGAGTCAAACCCGCCACACCCCACTACCACCCCGATAGGGTTAGATAGGGTTTGGTATTAGGGAGGCCCTTTAGGGGCGGGTTAGGATTAGTCAAAACCCGCCCTGAACCCAACCGTTACCATCCTTAATTAAAGGGTTAGGGTTTGTGGGTCTAGGCTGGGCCATGGGTCAATTGTAAGCCGGTACAATATTTTGAACCAGGCCCGAGTCTTCCTCGACCCAGTCCTATATATAGGGATTTATACTAAATAGTAGAATAGTAATAATAGATAACTATTACCGCATGTATAAATCTTCTTAAATCTCTTTTTAATCAAGAAGGTAAAAGACATTTTAACTTCTTTCTTTCAATCAATTTTAGGGTTTATAAGTACAAATAAAATCCTTCTTAAACCTAATTAAGTTTCAATTAACATGCCTGTTAGGGCTTGGGCTCAAGCTCAACTCAAGCTTGTTAAAATATTTTGAGCCCAAGTTCGGCTCACAAAAAACGCCCTCGTTAAAGGCTTGACTCGTAAAAAAAAAAAAAAACCTAAATCAGAAAACTTAGATTAGTACAAATGCATTAATATTATAATTGATTATTATTATTATATGCAATATAATATATTTACACGTGTTTAATATTAATATATAATATAAAATATAGGAATATGAACGTATGATCTCAGTTATAAACCGGGCCGAAATTTAACCAAACTTGACTCAAACCCGTTAAGATAATGAGCTTTTTTTAGGGCTCAAGTTTAGTTTGCGAGTCTAATTATAGAGCTCAAGCCTGGCTCATAAGAGTCGAGCCCAAGTCCAGGTCCAACCCCAAGCCAAACTAGCTCGGCCCATTGATAACCACAAAACCACGTATCAGTTCCAGTCATGGTTCTATGGACCAGTCCGATCCGGTCTGGATCTACCAGTCCATACCGGAACCGGACCTCAACAGTCAAATCCCAACCCACAATACGAAGGTCGGAACCACTGGTACTGTCGATTCGACTATCGGTCTTGCCGGTTCGAGGATTAGTATCGCCAATCTAGCGATGGTCCAATCTGATTTTTTTTTTCTAATTTTTTGTTTAATTTCTGTACTGGATCCGAATCGACCGATACTAAGCTGATATCGCTGATCCGGACTGGATCCGACCAAAACCGATCTGGTCTCTGGTTCTGGTACATTAAACTTTGGTTCCAGTAATAAACATAAAATATAAAAGAAAGGAATATATAGGAGGGAGGACCTGTTCTAGTAGGACGTTAAGGACTCATAAAAATAAAGTAAAAGAAGGGATGGGAGCGAGTACCTGTTCTAGTAGGACGTTATGACTCGTAAAAATAAAATAAATGAAAGGGATGGAGGGAAGTACCTGTTCTAGTAGGACGTTAGGAATGGAGGGAAGTACCTGTTCTAGTAGGATGTTAAGGATTCGTTAAAAAAAAAAAATAGAAAGGGATGGAGGGAAGTACCTGTTCTAGTAGGCCGTTAAGGACTCAAAAATAAAATAAAAGAAAGGAATGGAGAGGGAAGTACCTGTTCTAGTAGGACGTTAAGGGCTCATAAAAATAAAATAAAAGAAAGGGGTGGGAGTTGGGAGGGAGTACCTGTTCTAGCAGGACGTTAAGGACCCATAAAAATAAAATTAAAAGAAAGGGATGGGGGTAATACCTGTTCAAGTAGGACGTTAAGGGTACCGCTGGAGACATGATGGGTCTCGCCTAGAATGGAATTGAATGGAGCCATTCCAAACATCATTGGACGCAAAGTAGAAATATTCCATGCAACGACAGATGTAAATCTTTCAAGGGCAGATTCGCCATTTGCACACCTTCCCAACATGTCATCTCCAATGCAGTACACTGATTCTCCGTAGCATTGAAGTTGTGACTTTGGAATGTTAAAGATAGGTGGCAACTGCATTTCCCACACGAGTAACATTATCATTTCATCATAATCACAAGTAAACATCATTTCATCATCACTATATTATTATAGTCGACATCATACTTATTCAGTTAAAATTATTAATTTTTTGTTTTCTTTTTATTCTAGTTTTTTTTTTTTCTTTTTTGTATAATGAAACAGCGATCCTACTCAGTACACGGGATAAACCCCAAATTATAGTGTTTAAACTGGGTATTGGATCAGGGATAGAGTCTTTGTACGATATTGAATTGGATCGACGATCCAACTCAGATCGGCCTATCCAAAAGATGCCCAATTTTTTATTTTTACTTTTTAAAAAAGAATCTTTTGAGGGGTGTTAGTCAATCCACATTGGATCGTCCAATATAACTTGTCTGAAATCGAGTTTCTAGATCGGACGATGTGATTCAATTTCAAACCGAGTCAAAGATTTTTAATAAATTAGGAATCGTCCCGAGCCAATTTCGAATTGAATCGGCCGATTCGGATGAGGATCTGTCAATTCTTTACATCATGTCCCATATACTTACAACCACCAGCAAACCACAAGTATCATTTAAATCCGAAGATTCGAAAACTAATAGTTTAATTGTTAAAAGTAATTATCAGATGTAAATATTGCTTAGGATTTCTTCACATACAGGATATGTAAATTAACTATTGGTTCCATTTACATAGGATTTCTTCACATATAGGATATGTAAACTAACTATTGGTTCCTTAGCTTCTTGTTAACAAAGTGATGCAAAAGAACGTATGAGTAGTGGAGACATTTATATCTAAAAAAAATTTGTGGTTAAGTTGAAGGGCTCAAGTCCTCTCATCCTTTGGGACGTTAGTAAGACATCCAAATGAGGGCCGGATGAGAAGGGTATGAGGTTTTCCAGCCCTCTCCCACGAGGGGAAGAGGTCGAATAACCACCAGCACAACTACCAAAAAAAAAAGTTTGAAGGGACCCAATACTTATTACTTGGGAATCCACAGGTTATGTTGAGTCCACATAGTCTCCTTCGGAAAGAGAAAATGGTGATTAATTGATTTTACTTTTCTTGAAAGGAATGTTATATGCTTTTTGCCAGATCCCATCATTTATTATCTATTTATTATCTCATTGGCAGCGAGTGTTCTATCTATCTATCTTATCATAGTTGTGTTGTTTTCATCAATAATGTCAGAATTAAACCCGTAAATATCTGATTAGGTGAATTAGTAAGATCATAATTTAAAATTTTATCAATTTCAAGGATTTTGGAGGCACAAACAAAATCGAAATATCTGAAATTTCGGTGAAAAATAATTTTTGATTATAATAGTTGAACGAAATAGAGGGGGGTGTGAATGTAATGTACCTGTTTTTTTTTTTTACATTTAACTAAATTTTAGCATTTATTTCTGCCAAAAATTTCGTTGATAAAGTGAACATTTCGGACGAAATAAATTTGGGCAAAATACAAAATTTTAAACTACATTATTGTTATTGAAAATCTAACTAATTAACTAAGTTATAAAAATTTATATTTATCACTGAATAATTTTATTTATAAAGATATGCTTTTATTCTTAACAGATCACTAAAAAATTATTTTAACCTTAAGATTGCTTTTAAGTTGTTCAGCTTTTCTTCAGAAGCAAGAGTCCCCAGAGGGTCCTCATCCTTTATAAGATTAGCTTTGTGTTTACAAAGTGATGCATATATGTACAAGTAGTTAAGACAATTGGACAATGATTGTCTGTGAAGCTGGGTTGTGTGACTAACATTTTTAAAACCCTAAGAGACATATAAACCCTAAATCAGCTTTTATTTTAACCAATGTTTACTTTAATTGATAAAAATCATCTTTTTTTCAGTTCGTTTGGGATAGGTGTCAACCTTGTGCGATGTTCACAATCCTCGAATTCATTGAAGATTTTCGTCCAAGACATTTATATATGATGTGCAACATTATCAACTTGATGGTTAAGTTGAAGGAATGATTCGATATTTATCACTTGAGATTCAACTGGTCAAGTTTATCCCCCGAGGCCTCCTTTGAAAACAAAACTTGTGTTTTATGTCTTGTAGCAACAGTTAATGGAACTTATTGCAACAAATTTTATTTTTATCACATGGAAGAATAATTTGATCAATGCAGACAATCCATTTGAGAGGAGACTTTGAATTAGTCATTTGTTTAATATTTTAATGTATAGAAGTCGCAATAATATATATGTTTTAGATTTTGTCATATCTATTATTGGCCTTCCAATTTTTTATGTTTCTCGAATTTTGCATAAAAAACATTTATGTTTCGACAAGGTATTTATTATATACCCTGACACCACTCAGCAGAGGACATGTCAATAACATGAAACATGGTGGAACCCACACTTGCAAAATGGTCATATCCTAAATTGATCGGTGTCAGGATACATAATAAATACCCACTATCGTGTAAGACTAAAACTATTTTTCAAATATATAAGGACTTAAAATAAATAAAAATAATATGACACGCTTCCCAAGCATATTATCTGATTTTATAGTATTGAACGGCAGGGTAGCGTCACATTACGGGACCACAAAAGAAAAAGACAACGAACAATACTTGCCTTGAAGCTAGTGAGATCCGATCCAGGCCGTACATTCTTGAATAGGCTTAAAATCCGTTGGAGCAGATTGGGAGCTTTGTACGCGTCAGCTGAGCCCTTCTCTAAAGACAAGGGTGGTGTAAGCACAACTTTCGCCTCATCTTTCATTTTGCTGACCTGTCACCACACCATAACGGAATTATCCAGTGTATGTGCAAACCAAGAACTTCCATGATCAAGCTCCCCCCAGCCAATTCCAGATTCACAATCAGCTTGAGCTTAACAAAATCATACATGTGAAACAGGGCAAGACCCCACAACTACATATATTTTGCTACCTTGCGGAGCACTATATCAATAAATCTTAAGGATCCGTTTGTCAAGGCTTGTGCTTTTGGATGAGTGCTCCCATCAATGGAAGCACTTATCCACGTCAACAATAAGGCTACGTTTAGTAATGCTTTTAGAAGCATTTGTTTAAGCAAAAGTTTGCTTTTGAAAACAAAGTCAGTGTTTCGTAATGTTGTAGCAATTTTAAAAAAGCAAAAAAATGAGTTATTTGCTTTAATTAAAAAGCAATATTTTGTTGCTTTCAAAAAAAAAAATTATTTCTTTCTAGATAAAAAGAAGGAAAAATTAGAAAAAAAAATAAGCTTTTAAAAATTAATTATAAAAAAACCTTTTGAACAACTACCACCACCACAACACCATGACAACCACCACCACCACACCATGACAACCACACCACCCACCACCCCCCCCCCCCCCAACCACCCCCCCCCCCCACCCCACCACAACTACCACCACCCCACCACCACCACCCCACTACAACCACCACCACCACCACTACCACCCCCACTACCATCCCACTACAACCAAAACCACCCACACTACTATCACCACCACCATATCACTCCCCGTAGTACAGCAAAGGTTTACCAAACAGTTTTATTTTATGAAAAAATCTTTTCAAAAGTAGAAAATTTGCATATACTTTCTTGCTTCATACAGCAATAAAGCATAAGCATTACTAAACGCAGTCTAAGTTGCTTACTTGAAGAAAAAGCATTTGGTAAATACATTTATTTAAGTGCTTAAGAAAGTTTAGGGTAAAAACTGTATTATTAATATATTATTAAAATTTAGAAATAACATTTATTTAAGTAATTATGAAAGTTCACCGTAAAATAGGTACTATGGAAAATTTACTGAAGTTTAGAAATAGCTTCCCGCACATAAATGATAAGAGAAGAGCACCTTCTACTTATGATTAGCCTTCCTCTTCTGCTTCTGGATAAGTACTTATCCATTAGGTATTACCAAACACACTTACAAAATAGTGCTTTAATACGCTATAAGCTGAAATAAACATGTATATAAGCCGGGCCAAAGCAGCCTAACTGAATAATTCTAATGCGCTTGTGGTGCAGGGAAACCGGAACCGATTCCTGCTAGGGCTACAAAACACAGTCAAATGAAACGACAAAATAGTAATAGGGATTGGGTTGGAAAAGATTGGCTGAAATCATACTGTAGCAAAATGCTGCAATTCCACCATAAAGGTGTATCCACAGCAAAGACTGTGCTTATTTTTCTCAGGTGCGCATCTCATACTGGTTAATTGCAGCATTTTGCTGCATTGTTACTGCAGCAAATCTTTTCTTTTCCTGCTTTGACAGGTCATTGTTCAAGAATCAAGATATTCCATTTTTATAGAATAATAATAATAATGCAGGAATATAAAAAAGTTAATTTCCCTAATTTCGAATTTAAAAAATAGATGATTGGACGACAGTATTAAACCGAACTTAGAAAGTCGTGAATTTTCGATGCTAACTTACGCATCCGCGTAGGTTAGCTTAAGTTGGTGGAGATTGCCGGCCCTGGCCAGTCGGCCACGACAACCTCTGTGCATAGTTTGAAACGCTTGTTCGAAACGGTTTCGCCGGAAAACCGCTTTTTTGAAATACCTAACAAAACTCTATGTAACTTTTAGATCAAAACCAAGGAGAAAGGGAAAGGTGGTTTTTCTTCTTTTATTTTTTTTTTTCTTGAGAGATTTCAAATACCCAGATGATCCAAACCCATATTTTGAGGATTAGAAATCTAATCAAGGAGAACTAATTAAAAGGAAACAAAAAGATTGTAAGAAGAAAAAGAAGAGAGAGAGAGAGGGACAGAGAGAGAGAGAGAGAGTACCATTTGACGAGACGACGGAGAGAGAGAGCCACTAAAGCGTTTTCTGCTTAGACAAGGAAGAGAAGTTCAAGAGGAGAGCGAGAGAGGTTTTTTTTTTATATGCAAAGAAGGGTTTGAAGGTGGACAGTCTAATGGAGCGAACCGTGGACCTGACGGTGGAAGTCTGGACACGTTGCCCCAAGTAGTACGTGTACGGTATATAGCTTTCTTACCTTTGATCATGGATGGCTCCACGTCCTTACCCTGGAGGGTTTAATTGGTATTATTTAGTGTTTTAATTGTCTTGAAAATGCTATAGAGACGCTTTTACTTTTTAAAAAAAAGTTAGGTCCGTTTGGATCTCAAGAATTCAGGGTTGGTAATATGAATTAGCTGGTGTGAATTTCAATTCTTGCGCTTGGATGATCAAATCTCACGGAAATTAAAATTTATGTGGAAAAAAAAAACACCCAATTCTCATGATTCATGAGAATTATAATTCACATCTGCTGTTTATTTTAATCCCCACTTAAACTAAGTATTTGGTTAGGATGGTTTAAAATGGTAACTCACCCATCCCTATCCCTAATGATTCTGGTTTGGTAACCCACATATCGAAAACCTGCACCAATGCCACCTATGGTTATATGGACCAAACCTCAACGGCCTGGTTTTAACCCGTGAAACAAACTATTGTATCACATGATTATGGACCGATCCGGTATAATCGTACCGATCTGGATCGGACTGGTACAACCGTACTAATCTGGACTGGACCGGTACAACCGATCCTAGTTTTTTTTTTTTTTTTTTTAAATTTGTTTAGTGGACAGTCTAGATCGGTTTTGATCTAGATTGGCGACTGATCCTAATTAGTTCCTCAGTCCAGTGATCGATCTCACCAGTTGTCACACCCCAAAACCCGTGGTACAAATCCCTAAGCGGGTAGCACGGATTTTGAGGTGAGACCTTAGGGTTCCAACCATAAGATACGGATCACCATAACAAAATGCTAATAACAAAAGTAATAATGATTACTTCTATTAAAACTCAAAGTGCGGAAGCTAAATAGAACCTATTACATCCTTCTGACTTCAGGTGAGTCGCAAACTCAATTTAAATAAAGAACTAATAAAAGACTTAATCCTATTACATCCAAATCATCCTTGAAAGCATCAGTGTATTACTCAAACGGAAAATGAAAAAAATGCAACCAATAGTCCAAGTCCATCCTCATCCTATCTTAACCTGCAACATAAAATGTCACATGAGCTTGAAATGCCCAGTAAGACCATATCTGTCATCTATTCTTATGGAACATCAATAGCCAAAATCAATGAACAACAATATAGAATTTCGATAAATAAGAATATTAGGCATTTATAGATTTATGGATGATATGAGTATGCAATGAAATGAGGTGTCATTCAGATGATTCTACGTGATATGCTCAAGCAAAGAAATGCAATGATGATATGTAATGTAAGGCACTAGACAAATGTTCCCTGTCAAGTGAGCCTCATCTGTAGCTTCGCCGTTAAGAATTAATTCGGGACATAGGTCACCAAGAACAACTAGAATACCCCTCTCTTAGTTCTGGGCTCTAACCCATGGACCACCACTTGCTAATTTTATGAGTGTCATACTCAAGGTACAGTCAGCCGTATAGGACCTCGCAAGAATCCTATCCTTATTTAAATGGAGGCAGCCTATAGGTATAATCAACCTTAAGGAACCCAACAAGCGATCCCTACTAGTTTAAGTGAGAATTTCAACCCATAGGTGTATAGTCAACCTTTAGGGAACCTCGCAAGGAATCCCCCGACTTTCTCTTCTCGGGCTCACTTAACAATTACATATGCCTAGTATGCATGTAATTATTAACTTAGGACTCTAATGATAATTGTCATTGGAAATTATCCACACACCCATACATGCGGATAATCCACTAGAAGCCATCATAAGTTTTCTAACGGTGCATACAAACCAATCTAATCAATCTTACATCATTAACTCTATCCGTTGCAGCCCAGTTGATCGGACAAGCTAAGCAATCCAATATTAGTAGGACTTCCAGTGATAACACCCACCGGAAGCTATCCATGCGCCCATACACACGAATAATCCGATGGATGCCATCACGAGCATCCTTTCCAAACATACAATTCAAACCAAACCATAGTAATATTCCACTTTTCGAACATTAAGCATATGGAGTTCATAACCTCAGTTCATGGTTAAGTCAATAGGCAAGTCGATAATGTAGGGTGTGCCATGGAATTCAAAGATGATTCCCTGTAGGTAGACTAGAGCCTTCAGACCATACTTTGATTCCTAAGATTCACACCACAATCACGTCAATAGGCTAGTTAATAGGATAAAGTGTGACGTGGAATTCCAAGATGATTCCCTGTAAGTAGGCTAGAGCCTTCAGACCATACTTTGATTCCAAAAGATCATATCAAAATCATATGGCACAAATCCCTAAACTAACCAACCAATTATCTCAACACAACCTCCATCGGTAGCACCACTGGTGTGCCGGTGCCTATCGAAGGAGTAAAATCAACGTAATTTGGGTCTCTGTCGGCAGCATCATCGGTGTGCCGGTGCCTGCTGACAAACCCTCTCTTTGTGTATTCTTACCCTGTCGGCAGAATCACCAGTGTGCTGACAGAATCCCCGTTTTTGGGAATTTCTAGGGTTTTGGAAACCCCAATCTGAAACTACTTATGATCCCAATCATAAGAAACCAATTCTAAATCAATCAAAAACTCATTAAATCATTATTAAACAAAATCAAAAAAATAAATCAAGTATTTAATGTCATTCACGCACATTGCAAATCTAAAACAATCATCAAAGAACAATCTCAATATTATCAAACATCAACTATGATCAAACGAAACATGCTTTCAATCATAAGGCGACAAAATACAATCCATGCAATAAACCTGAGATAGACCGCAATATTCTGTAAAAACTATACAGAAAATGAGACTTACAGTGTTGTTCCAATATGCAATAAACATGCTAGGGTTTGCTCTCTACCCTTTTCTCTTTTTCTCTTCTCTCCAATACCCAAAAATACTATTCATGTAAAAGCTAAAATTTCCCTTTTTTTCCGACTTCCTTTTTCACTTGAATTCCTTCCTATATCACTTCCTAACATTCTTCACCCATAACCTAACCGATAAGGCAACTTCTCCACTAAGAATCCTTTCACAAATCAAACTCCTTATAAATAGAAACTTCCTTATCCTTATTTTGATTTGAATTTTTAATTACTTAATAATCTACACTTGATCCTAAATATGATTCACACCCCTAATTCAATTCTCAACCCATATCAATTTCGTTTAATTCTCCCATATCCTCTATACTTCCTGTGAACGACCCCGGGTCGGGTGGACCCCAAATAGATCGGGTAAATTGGAGTCGCCACCACTCATTGAGTTCGGGTGTGAATGGTCACCCAT
>JAUPMG010189531.1:0-10223 GCA_031762675.1 Pachysandra terminalis
TCTTTTCCGCTACAGATTTTATTCATTGTTATGGATGTAATAGATAGGTTATCTTTTACTTATTTTTCAATAAAATATATTGTTTTGAAGTTTACAAAATTTCTGTAAATTTCGGTTCGATATTGATTACCACTCCCGATTCCGATTGGGATGAGAGTCGTGATTCGAACATAAGTGTTCTTACGAGAATTTCCTTAAGTTTGAGTCGTGACAGGTTTAGAGTTGAATGTGTGCGGCTACAACTTGTATGCCATCATTATATTTATAACACCACCTGGCAGTGTGGTGGACTTGTGACTGGACTAGGGTTGATACCGAACCCTGGTGATAGTATGGATTCATTGGGATTAGAGTAAGATCTATTAATGAGGTTGAGGTTTGTAGAGTCCTACCTAGACCTATAGAATGGACTGGAGAACTTTATACACATCAGTACCCTGATAATGTTATAGTATCAGTTGACATAAAAGCGTAGACTTAACCCTATGCTATGAGGTGATTAATTACTAAGGTCAGAGAATAAATAACTTCTGAATAAGTAAAGAGGAATAGTATGATGTAAGACCTTGTATGAGCATGATTACCTTTGCTTGACTATTTATGCACAGACATGAGATGTGTATTGTGATTGATGTTTATGCTCTTTACTAAGCATAAGACATAGTGTTGTGGAGTACAGGTGTAACAACTAGAATAATCCTAAAACTATAACATAAAAACCTTAGGAGTAAAATAATAATTTGATAGATTAATGACTTAATCCCATTACTAATCAAGGATTAAAACTCATAGATCCTTAATCTTATAAAATATTTTAAGAACACTTAAGTCGACTGAAACTGATCAGGTTAACCAAATAGACTTAGAAAGTAATACGGGTTTGATAACTGGATTTAGCAAATAAATAAGAAATAAAATCAACTAGCCAGATAATAATTGGTTTTGATAGTTTAGAATATTCATTTGAGACCTTTAGACATAATCACACAATTAGAAGTTAATTAGGAAGTCAATCGGATATTATAGAACTTGAAACCCAATTTTGCCATTATGGTTGTTTTAATATTACAAGTTTGTCATCAGCCTATAAAAAATAACCCTTTGCCCTTTAAACCTCATTTCCTTCACTTTCACTTCCTCTCTGCAGCATTTTGAGAAGATGAAGAACAAGCTTGAAGGAAGCCCCATACTCCCGGCTGCACAGCAGATCGACTCGGACTCGACCCGGCACAGTGGAGTAATTTAGGAACGCCCCGACCGCTCCAAGTTGAGTATCTCCTCAATTCCTGTGTTGTTTATTCATATTTTCAATATTGTGAGAATGAGGGAAACCTTGGGTGATTATATTTTTCTCCCCCTTGAGTTTGGCTTTTGATGTTGTGTTTTCGGGATTATATCCTATATTATTGAGATATCACTAGTGCGAGACAATACGAGAGCCGACTCGCTAGAATTTTGAGTCTAGGTCTTGGTTTGTGAAGAGATATGCAAATGCCCTTATAGGATGTTTCCTTGATTTTGAAAATCACTTTTGTAGCCTCCTTTAAGGATTGGCTAGTTCGAAGTAAAACCTCACCCTGAACTCTCCGGATTTGCCCAACCCCGAGCTTCGGCGACCTCCTCGGCTCGCCGAAGAGTACACTGAATATCTTAGTAACTAAATTTTGAGTTTCGGTGACCTCCCTCGGTTCGCCGAAATCCCCTCGGCAACCACCTTAATTCGCCGAGCTAGTTTGCCGAATGACAGAGGACCCTTTCAGCTCACTGGAAAGGCCGCCAAACCCTTTTCGGTGCGCCGAGAATCCCACCTAGACCTATTCAGTTTACTGGCGACCTCGCCAAACCCTTCCTCGGTTCGCCGAGCACCTCGCCGAGACCCCAAACTTGCCCTTCTCTCTGGGTTTTAACCTTGGACATCTGTAATACCCTTACCCTAGAGTTTCAACACACTCTCGAAGTTAATGGACTTGCCCAATCCCTGTGACCCTTCACTTAAGGTTTAACCTACCTTGACATAGCCTAGCAGTATGCATTCTCAAGGAACTCATGTGTATAACCCGAAAACAATCCGTTGGTTTGGTCCCCTTTTTCCCGGTTTATGCCAGTCTAAGTACAGAATTTGACCTTATTGATCGCCATGTGGTGATAAACCCTTAGGAGGGGAAGTTAGTACCATTCATTTGATTTTTTCTCCTTGATCTATGAATGCATGTGTTGCCTTACTTTGAAACTTTCGTTCTGTTAACATTTCTTTTATGGTATTCTTGTATTGATTGGATGATTCGGCATATTTAGAGGGTGACAACTTGTTTGAAGTATGCGTGCTACTCTAGGGTAGTTGCTCATAGCCTTGCCTATTTGTTTTCATTTTGTAGTTTATGCTAGATAATCTGATACTTATACTTAGTATGCATGTTGTACACTTTTGCGCCTTGTAGAGTAGAATTATGGGACTCTGCCCATATGCTTGATGATTTGAATATATGTCCATGATGCATTGTGTGTTGCATTGATCTAAAAGAAGTGAATATGATGCGTTCCATATGGACCTTTCGGCTGTGATAGCCTAGTCTAATACCCCATGTGATAACTTGGGTTTAGACTAACACCTGCGATATTGACTTGATTACTATGATTGTCCTCTGAGAGGACCCTATTGTTACATCCAAGTTAGGAGAGAAACCCACGTAGGGCAGGCCTTTACTGACTTGAGGTGTGTTGGTTACCCAAGGATCTGCACGTTGGTGTAAACTTGGAAGACGGTGAACTATCCCTAGGATCTGCACGTTGGTGTAAGCTTGGGAGATAATGAGACCGTAGTACCCTTCTGTTGGATTGTGAATATGTATGACTCCTTAAAGGATCCGTGCGTGGGTGCAAGTCTTGGCGGTTAGACCGTGATAAAAAATATGGTGGGTCGATTGTGACTCCGAGGTTGAAAGCTCTTAAAACAATGTTGTACACACAGAATAATCCTATTCCTTAGACCGTTACGACGGGGGATGATTTCATGATGCTGGAACATCCTGGGGAAAATCCAAGTTGCTGTTACACCCCCAAAAGAGATTGAGATCACATTGGAGCTTACTCTTTTTCACTTTGCCATACAGCGTTGCATTTGATTTGCATTGTATATCTTTGTTGATATTAGTGTGAGTACATCATGTATGAAACACTTGGCCTAGTTTCCATATAGATTTAGGCATGCAGATAATTATGATATGGACCCTGGATTAAATACCTTATGAGGTTAGGAGAGAACAACACTTTGTGCGATATCTGTTGATTTACACTTTATCACCTCATGCACAGATGCATATTGTTCACATCTCAGATATTATCATATCATACATGCATTATGTGTTTTTCTCATAATGTTGGGGCTTGACCAAGCACCTTGCATTGAGAGGTTACTCATATGAGCTTTCCAGCTTATGTATGTTGAATTATACTTTTTAGGTCTTGGAGCTTGGTCACGCAGAGAGAGAGAGAGCCTGGGTTTGGGATATAGATCAGTCGTACCAATTATAGAATTGTATTAGAGTTAGACTTTCTCTTGTTAATCTTGTAATAGATTAGTTCTTTTATTCCAGTTACTTATATCTTACTAGAACAGTTAATTCTTCCGCTTATGTTTTGGTTATCGTTTTCCACTCCCATAAAGATATGGGGTGAGGGTGACGATTTAAACCTGAAAATCTCAGAATTTGGAATTTCTAGTTTGGGTCGTTACAAAGTGGTATCAAGGACTATGTTGTTCTAAGATTTAAGTAGGTATGTTAAGATTTCCATAGGATTTCAGGTTAGAAGTTTGTTAGTTGACCTTAAGTCTAGGATTGTATGGTAAGGGGATTAAGTATGTATAAGATGGGAGATTGTGAGGAGTGATGTTTGTTGTTTGTGTGTCCTAATTAGCGACTCCGGATGGATAATTGGGGGCAGGAAGTACAACTGTTTCTAAAAATCCTAAGGTAGAAGCTACTGGGATGATGTCTTTGCTATGTATACTGGGTTTTCAAGTTATTAAAGGACGTGATGATTAAAGGCTTATGTCTTGTTGATTGAATTTATTTAAAGTACTGAGAACTCTAATTACTAACTAATTTTCATGATTTATGGTCAATGTAGTTGCAAATGCATTGGACTGAGAATCTTTGAGAATTAGGTAGGAATTAGAATTATAATTAATAAGAAGAATAATAATGTATAGTTCTTTAATTCTCAACTAATTATTCTGATATATGTATCTTAAATGTTTAAATTTAATTTTGGGGGTACAAAATCTGTGAAGGCACTATGCATGCCAGATATGGACCGGGACCCATATTTTCTGAACTAAATTTTGATTTGGAGTGATTTAATGTGATGATTTGATTTCAAATGTTTTGTTTATAATTAAGATTTTCAAAAATTTTAATTTTGCTCTTTTTTTGGCTTGGGCGACCTCTTTAGTTCACCGAAAATCGCGACGAGGCACGAGTAGGACTCTTTTTAAGTGATTTTTGGGCCTCCCTTTTTATTCACTCTTCTCTATTTCTCCTTACTCTCTTCTCCAACCTTCTTAAACTTACTTCTTTGGCTCTCCACTCCCTCACAACTCATCATCAAGGTAAATTCATTCTCTTTCTCCTTTCATTTCCTTGAGTTTAACCTAGTTTTCTTTACACAACCAAATCCAAATTTTCTTTTCTCTAAACCCTAGTTTTCTCTCTTTGCTCCAAAACCCTAAATCTATTAACCTAATTAGATTTCTCTCTTCCCTTCTTTCTAAACCTTAAACCTTCCAAACCTTAGACAAATCTCAACCACATTCTTCAAACCCTATTATCATAATGCCAAAAACCAAGAACACCCAAAAATCTTCCAAGAAATTCAAAACCTCTAGGGAATCATCATCCCGTAGACCACCTTCACCTGAACCAGAGATAGAAGAACCCATCGACTATTCATCCAATTCCGAATCTAATGATTATGGCCACAAGAGCCTTATCATTGAGAGACCCACCATTGATTCCCATGCGGAATCATATGGCGTTGCCACTTTCCTCCATGGCACTGATCTGGAACCTATCATGCGATGGGGTGGTGAAGCCTACGAATCCACTACCCAAATCATTTACTACCTCATAACAGTGATCGACCCAGCAAACCTCAGCATTACCTTCACCTTCCGCGGGAGAGAGTACATCCTCGACCTTCAACACATCTCCCTTCCCATGGGCGAGCCCGTCTTCGATGCCTTTAACTACATCCCTAAGTTGAGATCTTTCAATCGGCCGGCTATGACCCTGGTTCTATGTAGCCAAGATGCCTCATGGAACACCGATGGTTCCCTCTCCGCCATCAAACTCATTGCCTCTTGCCGTATCATCCATTCGATTTTCCTGAAGAGTGTCTACCCTCGCACAGGAAACACCAGCGAGCTCATGCCCTTCATGGCTCAGATTGTCTACCGGGTGGCCATGGGACAGAGGATCTGTCTTCCCTCTCTCGTCACCAGACATATCATCCGATATGTTCGTAGTAACTGTAAAGGTGATCTGGCATGCCGCAGGAAGGCACTGGGATCTCAGGCTACGTCGCCCTGAGCGCAAGAAGACCACCAGGCCTTTCAGCATCACCAACCTCTCCTTGATGGGTCTTCCTCGTTATGCAGAGCAACCCATTCCACTTCCTGGCCAACCCGTGCTCCCTGCACAGCCTAAAGAACCTGATCAGCTGCAGCAGCCAACTCCACTTGCCCATGCATCATCTTCAGCTGCTCCTGAATCTGGTCCCACTATGGGGCGCATGTACTCTAGGAGGGAGGTGAAACTCGAGGCTCATCTGGCAGCGCTTGAGCGAACAAGTTCCCGTCACCATAGGGAGGTTGTTTCTGAGTTCCGGAAGAGTAGAAAGTTGACATCGAAGCTTTTGAAGCTTCTCCAGAACGTGCTAGGCTGCAGCTCCTCGAGTGGATCCATACCTCCTACCTTCCAGAGACCGCCTTCTCCTCCCCCTGAGGCCAATGTTTATAAATTTTACTTTTTTTCTAGTTCACTTCACTGTGTATTTGAATTTTAGTTTAAGTTTGTCTTGAGAATTTATTGGACAGCTATGCTAGTCCTCCCTTTTAATGTAATGGTTTGATGTATTTCTCTCAATGCGGTTTGTTTCTGTGTTGCCTTATTCTTTTGTTCCTTCTATGTGGAATAATCGTGTTTTCAATTCAATTCTCGCCTTTAGGACTCCTTAGATTAATTTCGGGGATGAAATTCTTTTAAGGAGGGTAGGATGTAACAAGCGGAATAATCCTAAAACTATAACTTAAAAACCTTAAGGGTAAAATAGTAATTTGATAGATTGATGACTTAATCCCATTACTAATCGAGGATTAAAACTCATAGATCCTTAATCCTATAAAATATTTTAAGAATACTTAAGTCAAAAGAAACTGATTAGGTTAACCAGATAGACTTAGAAAGTAATATGGGTCAGATAACTGGATTTAGCAGATAAATAAGAAATAAAATCAATTAGCAAGATTATAATTGGTTTAGATAGTTTAGAAGATTCATTTGAGACCCCCAGACATAATCACACAATCAGAAGTTAATTAGGAAGTCAATCAGAAATTATAGAGCTAGAAGCCCAATTTTGCCCTTATGGCTGTTTTAATATTAATAGTTTGCCATCAGCCTATAAATATAACACTTAACCCTTTAAACCTCATTTCCTTCATTTTCTCTTCCTCTCTAGAGCATTTTGAGAAGATGAAGAACAAGGTGGAAGGAAACCTCGTACTCTCGGATGCGCAGCGGATCGACTCGAACTCGACCCAACACAGTGGAGCAATTTCAGAAATAACCCGACCGCCCCAGGTTGAGTATCTCCTAAATTCCTGTGTTGTTTATTCATATTTTCAATATTGTGAGAATGAGGGAAACCTTGGGTGATTGTATTCTTGTCCCCCATGAGTTTGGCTTTTGATGTTGTGTTTTCGGGATCATATCCCATATTAATGAGAAATCCCTAGTGGGCGACCATACGAGAGCAGACTCCTTAGAATCTTGAGTCTAGGTCTTGGTTTGTGAACAGATAATGCAAATGCCCTTATAGGATGTTTTCTTGACTTAGGAAACTACTTTTGTAGCCTCCTTTAAGGATTGGCTAGTTCGGAGTGAAACGTCACTTTGAACACTCCCGATTTTCCCAACCCCGAGCTTCGGCGACCTCCTCGGCTCGCCGAAGAGTACACCGAATATCTTAGTAACTAAATTTTGAGTTTCGGCGACCTCCCTTGATTCGCCGAAAGCCCCTCGGCGACCACCTCGGTTCACCGAGCTAGTCCACCCAATGACAGAGGACCCTTTCAGCTCATTGGAAAGGCCGCCGAACCCTTTTCGGTGAGCCGAGAACCCCGCCGAGTTAGACTCGGTTTCCTGGCGACCCCGCTGAACACTTCCTCGGTTTGCCGAGCACCTCGTCGAGACCCCATACTTTCACTTCTGTCTAGGTTTTAACCTTGGACATCCGTAATACCCTTACTCTAGTGTTTCAACAAACTCTCGGAGTTAGTGGAGTTGCCCAATCACTATGATCCTTCACTTAAGGTTTAACCTACCTTGAAATAGCCTAGAAATATTAGTTCTCAGTGAACTCATGTGTATAACCCCAAAACCATCAGTTGGTCCGCTTTTTCCCGGTTTGCGCCAGTCTAGGTACAGACTTTGACCTCATTGTATCGCCATGTTGTGATAAACCCTTAGGAGGCGATGTTAGTTCCATTTATTTGATTTCTTCTCCTTGATCTAGGAATGCATGTATTGCCTTACTTTGATACTTTCGTTCTGTTAACATTTCTTTTATGGTATTCTTTTATTGATTGGATGATTATGTATATTTAGAGGGTAACGACTTGTTTAAACTATGTGTGCAACTCTAGGGTAGTTGCTCGTAGCCTTGCCTATTTGTTTTCATTTTGTAGTTTATGCTAGATAACTGATATTTATACTTAGTATGCATCTTGTACACTTTTGCATCTTGTAGAGTAGAATTATGGTTCTATGCCCATATGCTTGATGATTTGAATATATGTCTATGATGCATTGTGTGTTGCATTAATCTAAAAGAAGTGAATATGATGAGTTGCATATGGACCTTCCGGTTGTGATAGCCTAGTCTAATACCCCATGTGATACCTTGGGTTTAGACTAACACCTGAGATATTGACTTGATTACTATGATTGTCCTATGAGAGGACCCTATTGTTACATCCAATTTGGAAGAGAAACCCACATAGGGCAGGCCTCTACAGACTTGAGGTGTGTTGGTTAACTAAGGATCTGCACGTTGGTGTAAACTTGGAAGATGGTGAACTATCCCAAGGATCTGAACGTTGGTGTAAGCTTGGGAGACAGTGAGACCATAGTACCCTTCTGTTGGATTGTGAATATGTATGACTCCTTAAGGTATCCACACGTGGGTGCAAGTCTTGGTCGTGTTCGTGATCAAAAATAAAGTGGGGCGATTGTGACTCCTAGGTTGAAAGCCCTTAAAACTATGCTCTACACATAGAATAATCATATCCCTTAGACCGTTACGACGAAGGATGATTTCAGGTTGCTAGAACATCCTGGGACGAATTCAAGTTGCTTTGCTGGGACACCTCAGATAGAGATTGAGATCACATTGGAGCTTACTATATTTCACTTTGCCATACAGCATTGCATTTTCATTTGAATTGCATATCTTCATTGATATTAGTATGAGTGCCTAGTGTATGAAACACTGGGCCTAATTTCCATATAGATTTAGGCAAGCAGATAGTTATAATGTGGACCCTGGATTTAATACCTTGTGAGGTTGGGAGAGAACAGTACTTTGTGCGATATCTGTTGCTTTACACTTTATCACCTTATGCACGGATGCATATTGTTCACATCTCAGATATTATCATATCATATATGTATTATGTGTTTTTCTCATAGTGTTGGGGTATTTGCAAGCACCTTGCATTGAGAGGTTACTCATCCGGGCTTTCCAGCTTATGTATGTTGAATTATACTTTTCAGGTCTTGGAGCTTGGTCGCGCAGAGAGAGAGAGAGAGCCTGGGTTTGGGATATAGATCAATCGTACCAATTAAAGAATTGTATTAGAGTTAGAATTTCTCTTGTTATTCTTGTAATAGATTAGTTCTTTTATTCCAGTTACTTGTATCTTACTAGAACAGTTAATTCTTTTGCTTATGTTTTGGTTAACTTTTTCCACTCCCATAGAGATATGGGGTGAAAGTGACGATTTAAAGTCTCAGAATTTGGAATTTTTGGTTTGGGCCGTTACAAAAAGCCAATGATGTAAGTCCTTGAAACACTTGGTTATATCTGTTCATTTCATTTTATGAATAAGCATGAGATTACTATTATGTTGTCTGTGGATAAGTATGAGCGTGATGCATATGTATGATGACTCGCGAGTGCTTCTAATTGTATTGGACATGGGAGTGTGAACCCATGATGTGTCATGATCTGATTGGATGTAAATGCTTTTGTAATGGCTCGTTTTCCATTTACTACATTAATTAAATCTAATTGAATCATAATGCTAAGAGCCTTGCATGTGACTTCATGGTCGGGATGACCAATGTTGACCCAACTCCAGAATGAGTTGGGATGCTGCCTTGAGGGGCAAAGTGAGGGTGGGGACCAGAGATGTCCAATAGGCCCAGAGATAGGGTGAGAACCAGAGATGTCCAATAGGCCCAGATGTATAGTTATTTATTAACAAATTGTTGGATGTTATGAACTGGGATGTGTCACGGGGGATATCTTGGGGAGTCTCATAATTCGTTCCCATGATAAAAAATAGAGGTGGGGCTTGACTCCCCATGGGTTGTGTCACGACCCGAATTGGAAATTCCCGATTACGTAGATTTTCCAGTCCAAGTGTAACCTTCACCCCGTATTTCTACGGGGGTGGCTACCCAAATGAAATCATAAGCGGAAGTCCTGAGCAGTTCTAGTAAGATATAAGTAACTAAAGACGCCAAGAATAAAAATTTATCCATTCTAGGGATCAAAGTCTAAATCTAGACTAATTTATTCACATACATTTATCAGAGTACGCTGCCCAATCCATGTCAGCTCTCTCAGTTTGCTTCTTACTCCTGAGATTTGAAAAAAAAATAAAACAAACAACATGAGTAAACCTAAAATAATATGGATTCACTCATGTTCCCCTATTC
>JAUPMG010189599.1:0-10222 GCA_031762675.1 Pachysandra terminalis
GTGATCCGTGCCTTTCTCCTTGGGATATGAGTCACCGGGATCCGGGGCGTGACAACAGGTCCTATTGAGGATACCAAACTTCGTAAGTCTATCCATGGTGGATAGGTGAGATTGAGCAGCAATCCAAGAAATGAAGGAGTGCTTAGCTATATTACCCGAGAACCAGATAGTGTGGGACAACTGAAAGTTACCTTGTATCGGGTACAGGAATCTCCAAGTGCTACTCACCTTCAAACTTTCGAGATTTACTTGGCTTTCACAAAACAGTATCTTGATTAGCAGAGGAATGAATCTTCACATTGCCAATGGACTGCCAAACTAAATCAATAAGGAAATCTTCACAATAATACTGTCAACTCTATGAAGGAAATCTGGACTTTTGTTCAATGTTAATTAATTTTACTATTTCGTAAAGAGATTTTAAAGTATGTTGTATGTGTATCGTAGTTTATGAATGCATCAAACCTGGACTTCTTTTGATAGGTATATTGAATAATATTTTTGAGATAGAAATCTAGAATTTTTATCTGGTTAGTCATTGTTCTAATTTCATAATAAATTTGGACAATAAATTTGGTTAGTTGATTGAATTATATTAGTTTAAATTATGAATTTCAATTAAGGTGCCAGTTTAATCAATGAATGGTTTAAGTTTATGATTTTCGAGTTTTATCATCTTATAGTCTATTCGATTAATGTGTTGATTTAATCAATTAATGGTTTTACGTTTAAGATACTAGTTTTCATCATTTCTCTTTCAGTCGGTCAGAATGTTTTAGGAATATAAATTATGATTTATGGTTTTATGTGAACACGACCGAGGTACCTCTTCAGTCAACTGAATGTGGTGTTTGGTTAACCAAAGGGTGCAGGTTTGTTATTTGATTGATTTAACTTGTGTAATGTGTGTGATGGGTTTGCACGTGTATATGGATGCATGTGTAGACCTAATTGAGTGTGATTTAATTAATGAATGATGGAATGTGATTAATTATATAATTTCTAATGATTACTTAAAGAATGTGGATGATTGGTATTGTGTGTGGTGTTTATGATGGTTTTAACTTGTGCATTGTGTTTGATGGCTTGCACGTGTATTTAGGTGCATGTGTAAACCCGATTCATGTGATTTAAGTATTAAATTGGTTAAGTAGGGATTTGCTATGCAATTGATAATGATTTTAATAATTGTGAACAGTGTGTGTGTGTGTTTCGATTATAACGATGTTATGCATGCTATGTGAATATGAGATATGTAGGTGTTATGAAATGTGAATGTAGTATGGATATGATTAGGTTGTTGTTATGTGATACGTTATGATAATCATGAGAGCATGTTAGGATGTTAGAAATGATTATGCATACATTATTAATGAATGTGTGTGAACGCAATGCATGTGCAAGGTAAGTACAGTGCATGGTGATTGTTGGTGAGCATGATTTACATTGTTTTAATTATGATAACATGCTTAGAGTTGACTTTTCACCTTAGGTTTTTTTGGGTGAAAGGACCTTGGTAGGGGCATTAGAGATGTCATACCAATTGGCTTAGCTTTGGCTAAAGGGGTCATCATGGGTTAATAGATGTGAGAGATCAGATGTATAGTAGTGGTTCAATAACTAAGCGGAGCTTAGGTGACCCTTATAGTATCGAGTCCATTTAGTTACAGATGGTCAGCTATACCTGGGATGTCTGTCAATCATAAATTGAATATAAAAGAATTAGGCAACTTCATGTGGCTTATTAGGTTGGTTGTGGTTGGCTTTACCTTAAGTGGGATTTGTGGGTTTGAGCCCCCAAAGGAAAAATAGGTTGGGCGCTTGTGACCCATGGGTTGAACGTCCCTAAAACGCCATTGTGCAAGTAGATTTGTAACAGTCTTATCCAGCCAGTGTAAAATGGGATACATGAGGCGTTTAATCATGGCCTGTAAGTTGGATTGTCTTTGGTCCGGTAGGTATTTGTAAGTTCGTGACAGAAATTTGAGTCAACTCACTTGATAAGATCACCGTTGATTTCTTGTTGTGCATGTTCATATTATATTGATGTTTGCATGTGCATATCATTAGAGATAGTAGCGTGTTGTCACAGTTTGTGAAATTGTGGGTTATTGTCCCTTTATGGATGATCTTGCATGAGTGTACCATGGCATGTTGATGTGCAGTTGGGCAAGGTACGTGATGTACAACACTCGATGCGATGTCAACATTATTATGTATGCATTATATCATGAGATTTATTATGATGATGTTATAGAATTGCTATATGACATGTTTAGATGTCATGATAGATTCTATGTGGATGATGATTGTTATTTATAAGATAACATGATAATTTGTGAATGAATATGATGTTGATATATGCTCGTATGATAACATGAAGAGTTGATCGCTCTGTTTGTGTTTATGTGTGAAGGACTAGTGGTTAGTTTGCATCTACTGCCTGTGTGCTAACCTAACCCTTTAGTAGGACTTATATTTCAGGTCCTCCACGTGATCTGACAACGACATGACGGGGCATGGCGGTGTAGTTTATAGCTCTAGTTGAGAGTATAGACTAGTAAAGACTCTAGTTTTATTTTATTTAGTGTGTAAACCTTAGTTTGTTTATGTCAAATTCGGTTTTTATGTCAACAGCCTTTGGTAGGCTTTAGTTCATTCTAGTTGGTTAGTTTGATTATTGATTTGAACCATTCGTTTATTGTTTAACTCTTAGTTATTTAATTTGAATAACAAAGTTTTTGTTAACTCACATTTTTGAAAGTTAGTCTTCCGTTGTAGTTTTTTCTTTTGGTGACCTAGCTCCATCGCACCTTCTGTGGAAAGGAATTAGTGACCTAGCGGCCTCCTAGGGATTAGAGCCCGAGGTCACGCCCTCGGGATATGCAATTGTACGCAAATCAATGTGATCTAAATTTCGGGGCATGACACAAACCCTGTAATGAAGCATCTGTGTACACCACAAAATCCTCACCTCGAACTGGAATAGTCAACATTGGTGCAGAAGTCAAACGTAGACGAAGCTCCTCAAAAGCCTTCCCATAAGCCTCACTCCACACAAACTTATCATCCTTCCGATTCAAACGAGTGAGAGGCACCACTATACTAGACAATCTCTGAATGAACCTCTGGTAATAGCCTGCTAAGCCTAAGAAACTTCTGATCTCTGAAACACTCTTGGACTGCTCCCATTTCAAGACTGCCTCAACCTTGGCTAGAACCACAGAAATCTCAGTCTTCGAAACCACATGCCCTAGGAATCTCACCTTCTCCTGCCAGAAGTCACACTTCTCAAGATTGGCAAACAACCGGTGGTCCCGCAAGAACTGCAAGTGATCCTCAGATGATGCACATGCTCCTCTCTCGATCGAGAGTAGATAAGAATGTCGTCCACAAATATCACATCTAAAGGCGGAAGATCCGATGCATAAGGTCCACGAATGTTACAGGTGCATTCGTTAAACCAAATGGCATGACAACAAACTCGTAAAGCCCATACCTAGCCCTGAACGCTATCTTCTGGGCATCCTCACCCTTGATCCGCAACTGATGATAGCCCACACTCAGATCAAGCTTAGAGAAATACACCACTCCCTTAAGATGATAAAACAACTCGTCAATCCTTGACAAAGGGTACTTTTTCTTGATTGTCACAGAGTTCAATTGACGGTAATCAACACACAGGAGAATGAAGCCATCGTTCTTCTTCACAAAAAGCACATGGCCCCAAGGAAATGTGTTGAACCTCACAAAAACCATAGCCAATAACTGATCCAACTGAACCTTGATTTCTTTCAACTCAGACAGAGCCATCTGGTATGTCGCAAAAGAAATAGGCGAAGTCCATGGCAGAAGGTCAATCAAAAACTCCATCTCTCTTTGCGACAGCAAACCTGGAATCTCCTGGAACAGATCTCCAAACTCACACACCACAGGAATATAGTCGATGGTTCGCCTCTCATCCTCCAAGGATTGACTAGCAACCATATCCTCTAACTGATCCCCCGCAAAACCATTAAAACAGAGCAGAGTCGAACCCGGTATGTGAAACATCATAACCCTTCAAAAACAGTCAATCCTGGTATGATAGGCAAACAACCAATCCATGCCCAAGATGACATCGAACTCCATCTCCAACGCAAACAAATCCACAAGAAAGGTAGAAGCTCCTACTTGGATCACGCATGATCAACAAATTCAAGTAAGAGAAACTAGACCCCCTACCAAATTACACACAGAATTACCCACATATAGCTTCTCACAAGATAGACCCAAAGATAAAACGAAAGCAGATGCAATAAAAGAATGCGAAGCACCAATATCAAACAAGACACGTGCACAAGAATGGAAGACCAACAAGGTACCTTCCAGAGCTGCTATCGGCTGATCATCATCTCTCTGCGCTAAGGAGAACACACGGCCCTGCAACGACAAATGTGAAGCACCACAAGCTCTTGGCTGCTGCTGTTGCGCTCTCAGAGGTGCAGGACAAAATCGCTTCAGATGCTCCAAACGTCCACATTGGAAACAAATCCTCAGCCCTTGGCCCTGTTGACCTTGTCGTTGCACCGGAGCTAGCGCTGGACGAGCTACTAAAGGAACTACATGTGTAAGTACTTGCCTCTATTACTAATGCTATATCCGCTGCCTCTTCTCATCACCACCATAATGCTGACTCAGCTGCGACGAAGAGGGATGCATAGCACCCTTTCCCTTCGACCTCTATAGATCCTGCTCCTGATGGAAGACCTCAGCTTCTCTCTTCACCCTCATAGCCTTGTCCAAGACCTCAGAAATATGGGTTAAACTTAGGATGACTAGCTTGCTTATGATTGAAGACTTCAAACCGGATAGAAACCTCTTCACCTCATGACCCTCAATAGCCACGATGTGCAAAGCAAACCTCATCAACTCAATGAAGTGCGCCTTATACACACCCACCAACAAAGAACCCTGTTATAGATGCATGAGCTCAGTCACCCACTCATCCCTATAGTTCTTTGGAAATAACCTCTCAAAGAACATCTCTTGAAGATGCTCCCATGTGACTGAAACATCACCCAGCTCCACAGACTCCATCTTCCACCAATGGTATGCCTCACCCTCAAGCATGAAGGTCACCAGACGCACCCTCTCCTCCTCAGGATAAACCATGGCCCCAAACATCTTGGCAATCATGTTGATCCAAGACTGAGCCACTGGTGGTCCCTCAGATCCACTAAAAGATGGGGGAATCAACCACTTGAATTGGTTGAACCAATGCCTAAGCAGCACCACAAGAGGTACAACCGGAGCCAACTGCGCTGTCTGCGCTGGTGGAGTAGCCTAGATCTAAGCCTCCATCCTCATGGCCTGCTATTGTTGTAATGACGTTGCCATGTCACCCAAAATACGATGAACACTGGCCAACTAATCGGCAAAACCAACATCTCCATTACCTCTCATCCTTGTAGCACCGTGCCTCCCTTTACCATCCATCTACACTTGCCAGCAGAAAACAAATAAGTACACAATAAGCATTCAACAATCAAAATTTATGCAATCATTGAATACTTATAACTTACAGTGGCGCCACGAATTAACGAGATGATACGAATACAGGACTTCAAGAACACAAGAACCACCTAATCCTAACTCACAACCTATACTTCAGTCACACTAAGTCATCCTAAGGTTTTAGACACGCTTAAATAAACCTAGTGCTTTGATACCAATATGTCACGCCTTAAAATCCATATCACATCAAAAGGCGTGCAACCCGAATCCCAAACATGCAACCTTGGGCTCCAATCCCTAGAAGGACCCTATGTCAATAATTCCCACACATAGAAGGTGAGATGGAGTTAGCTCACCTTGACTAGAATACTATAGCAGAAGTTTTAACACCTAAATTACGAGTTAACAAAAACTTTTTCTTTTAACTAATAACAAGTGAAATCAATATGGTTCTTGTAGACACCCCCAATTTGCACGAGAAATACTCTTTTGATTTTTGCAACTTCTGGAGGCTTGAGCTTGGCATCTTTTCATCTCTGATCTAAATTCCTAATCCAAAAATCATTTGAGCCAAAATTCTCATTGAAATCCCATAAATATGTAAAATTACCAAAATACCCTCAGTGGACCCCACTTGCTTTGTTGTTCCCCAAAACTGATTTTCGATCCTAAAAATGAATTCTGGGTTGAAAATGGGTTCCAACGGATATATTATCGCTTAGTTTCGAGATTGTCAGAGAAAACAATTGTTTTACCCCTATGCCGTTTTGGGTCAAATTCCCAACTTTCAGAGGTCAAAGAAATGTTTCGACTTTGGATTTGTATTTTTGTACAAAATATTTCAAAAAGATGTAATTTGATCAAATTTTGAAATCGATGGCGAAAGGGGTATTTTTGGAATTTGATAATTTATTAAGCGAATTTTAAGAAATTAAAAAAGGAAAATAAGGAGAAAATAATTATAAATAAAAAAGAGGGAGATGAGGGTGTTTAAATTAGGATGGTTTTAAAACGTCATTAGAAGGTGGATTAGAGGGATTAATTGTGATTAAGATCAAATTAGGATTATAAAAAAGTTTTAAGTATTTTTTTTTAACTAGTAATAATGCACGTGCGTTGCACGTGAATTTAAAAATGGAAATTAAGAATTTTTTTAAATGAATGCTAAGTTGAATATATAAATGAATTAATGATTTTTAGATTATTGAAATAAGGTAATAATAAAAATGAATACTAAGAGTGTAGGTAAGTAGTCAAGTATTCAATTAAATAATCATTGTTACTCATATGTGTAGTTCAATGTATAAAGAAAAACCAATCAATTAAATATGTGTAGTAATTTATATTGTTTAGTACAACTTTCTTTCCTCTTTGGTTCTTAATCATCTTGAACTGTAAAAATTCCTAAGAAAATCTTATAAATTTTTGAAAGAATTATTCTAGTAGTTGAAGATTCTTGAAAGAATGACCTTGATAATATATCATGAAAATATCCTAGACTCATATATTCAATTCTTTCATTCTGGCCTGGCTTCACAATCACAATAAAGGTTTTAAAATGATCTAAAATTATCAAAATCATAAAAATTCTTGAAACCATAAAACCATCAAAGAAAATCAATTTTTAAAAAAAGAAAAAAAGAAAAAAAGAAAAATAGGGAAATATCTTAAAAATTAAAATTCTAATCATTTAGCCAAAATAAATTAAATCCAAACACTAAATATCTAAAATCTAAAAAACTATAAAATCCTACAATAGAATAAAGTAAAATCCCATAATTAAAAATAACGTTATCCTAACAATGGATTAACTTAACACGAACACCTAAAGGCCTAAGAATGTCAAGTTCCTAAAAGTTTAAACTTTGCAATTACTTGTTGCACCAAGTTCAACATAAAAGATATAATTAATCAAAATCAATATTTGACGCTTTCACAAGCATCAAACCTGTTTAAGAGAACTCTAATCTACACATCACCCATTTTATGTGTGAGCTTTGTTTTCAATATGATCCCTCAAGACACTTTGCCAACACCATGAACTTGATGGTTGCATTGCTTACTAACAGAACCCAGCAGCTTTCTATTCTAAAAAACAGGAACAAATAAAAGCTACCTTTCTCATCATCCGATTATGAATTATAATGGGATCACAATCTGTTTCACCATCTCGTAGAACTTCAACGGAGCAAATTCCATGTTTCTGACAACGTTGTTCATTTGCTAGGTTCCCTTGCAAACGTTGATTGGAAAAGTTTTCCTTTGTCTTGCCTTCAGAATCAATATCACATTCTCCATATGAGGATTCTGTAACCATAGGCAGCACATCTTGGTTAACAAAATGACAATTTGGAAACTGAGAGTTTCAAATGTCCATGAAGAGAGACGCAAACAAAGAGAGAATAGGAATTGTTATTTTCTTTTGTTTTTTTGTAAAAAACACAATCACCTAAAAAAGGTTTACGATTCCTCCATAGTAGACATCCAGAAGCTGAATGCTTCACCTTTTAGTTTAACAATCATAATTGTAAGCACTTATTAATAGTACATTCCAAGAGTGAGTTTCAGTCATTCAAAAAACAGGAAATATCTTCAAACACATGGAAATAGTGTAAAACAAATTTTAATTTTTAAAATTCTTGGAAACATTATAAATTATGGCGCATGAATCTATTAATAATTTATGCAGCACTGTCTCATTATCAAATAAACAGTCTAAGAAAATACCTACAACAAAATTAACTTCTAAAAATATATAAACCAGAAAATTTGCTAAATAACAACCTAAACAGAATTAACCGAAACTAAAAAAAAAAGTTCATGTTTTTCTAAACTTACCAAGACTCAAGAACTCTAATCACTAAAAACATGGCTAAAATACCAATGATATAACAGTCGATTAAGAATCGAAACAAAGTACAACAGAAAACAAGGTAGTCGATAGCTGATAGGACATAAAAAGCTATTTGCTAACAAAAACATTAATTTTAAAAACCAAAACAGAGTAATCGGTTTGGTAAATAAAACATGGGAGACAACCCAAAACTTGAATCGGTTCTATAAACTGATTTAGAATAAAATAAAAATAAATAAATATGAGTGCATATCTGTAGCTCTCCTATATGCAATTGTTCCTTGCTTTGAACTCCTAAGCAGGTGCTTGAGCATAGCAAGTATTGAGAAGGGCTACTGAATCTGTTGTAACAGGGACGTGAATACGGCGATTTGGGTTGCTGGCAGAAAATTTGGAAATTGAGGATGAAGAAACCAGAAGGTAAATTTCGGGTGGTTGATTTCTGGTTTGGACAATGAGAGAAGAATAAGAAAAAGAAGTACAAGCACATAGCTGGATGAAATTTGAGAGAGAACTGTATTCCGTACCTTCTCGAGTTACCACTGGCCGAAACATTCCCGTAAGGGTCGAAAGTGCATACCAGATGCTTCCATTTGCTCCCCCGAAATCCTAACACTGACCTTGATAGTCAATACAACAAAAAAGAACGACAAACTACAACAACAAAACCCTAACGATTTGAATTTCTCCTAGTAAGTAACGCATGTGAACAATGAGAATTCAATCCATCGCCTGGAATTCATTCCAAGCACTGAGTGAGTTCCCAAAATTAACGGGCCTAATTAATTAAAGGATCGTTTAAAATTTTTAAGAAAATGCATATTAATTAATATGTCCCACATGGACTAAACATGTAAATTTTAATACCTAAAATTACCTTCTCTCTATTAAACATTTAGTTGTCTTTTGTGTTAATAATATAACTATTAAGGGGTATTTTTGTCAATAAAATGATATTTAAAAAATCATTAGATTTTTTTTACTAAAATATTTGAAGTAAAAGACAAAAAAAAACCATAATTTATAAACATATTACTTAAAACTAATCTCAAGAAAATTATAGATATGAAGGATAAAATAAGTAAAAATTCATTAACTCAACCCTTAAAAATTCTTTCAACTTTTATAAGTAGTATGATATGATTAAAAAAAAGATTAATAATAAATAGGGTTTGAAGTCTTATAGAAGAGGATGAGAGGAGAAAGATCTAACGCTTAGGGATAAATGCTCAAAGGATAAGGGATAAGGGAGAGACCGAGTTAAAGGGGATGCTAGAGAACTCGGATTTCGCGGGTGAAAAGAGGGAAACGGGCTGCGAGTTGGAGGGTATAAGATGAGGAGAAAATCGTGAGAAAAGGGAAGACGATTAAAAGAAGAAAAATCGTAGGAAGGCGATCGGATTAGAGGAAGCAATTGGGAGGAGTTCCGGAAAGAATCCGAGAGCAAAGAGGAGGAGGAAATTGCAGAACATAAAGGAGATTGAAGAAGGAAATTGCTGAAGGTAAACCCATCTAAATCTCTGAGAAACTCTAGTCGATTCATATTTTTCCGTTATGTTCATCTTCTAGAAAAGAAATAATCAAATTGATAACCCCATAGACTCTGGAACGAATCCGAAAAAAACCCTTCCTCTGATTTTCATTTTTAAATCCTCAAAACCCTTTCCTCCATTGATTCGTGGGAAGCAAGCTCAGGCCCACACCAGAAAATCAAGGCATCTCCAGAGAGCAAAGATTGTGATACGAACTTTCTGAGATTAACTCGCGGGCTGACTCACCGCGCGAAGGTTGCTTCCTTCTACGAGTAATTTTGATGGATTAGAGAAGAAATAGGGATTAAGTGCTATCGTTAAAGGGACAGCAGACCTCCTT
>JAUPMG010189630.1:0-10221 GCA_031762675.1 Pachysandra terminalis
TGTACATAATACTTCTTGTATAGCTTTTTGGCCTCAAGGCCTTTTTAATAGAAACTTTACTTACCAATCAAAAAAAAAAATATTGTTCATGTGGTCAAGAGGGTCAACTGACAGGTGGATGGTCTGGTTTGATCATGTAATCACTCTTTGTGACACAAAAACCAATGTCAGACTAGAAAACCATTGTCCATGGTTGATATCAATTAATATAAAGACATTATTAATATTCGTTCAAATTAAAGTGTCATCTCTGGCTTGTGAGTACGACATACTCACAAGCCAGAGACTAGAAAACCATTGTCCATGGTGAATTTCAGAAATGGCGTCATCAAATTTCAGAATCTTGAGTGTCATTGTAATATGGATTATTTGTAAGTTTATTCTACTAGTTACCTGAAACATTAAACTTGTTTTATGGTTACATTTCTGTTTTATGTGCTGATGAATAACGTTTTATATATATATTGCTATCATTTATAATCTTCTTCTTTTTTCCCTCCATTTCAAACAGAAAATACCTTTGTAATGACTTTTCCTGTCTTTTTTAGGACGGTTTCTAGTAGCTTGTAAATATATTGTTTATATTTATGAAAGCATGCAATGCAGGATGTTGCGGTGAAGGTTCTAATGGTTCAGGATTTGCACAACGATCAGTTGAGGGAGTTCTTAAGAGAGGTATGTATATAATAGGTTTGAAAATTTTGACTTTTGTGATCAACCTTTTTATCATCATCTTCATTATCCTATAAGGCATGTCTAAACTGGTGGACTTCATCTTACATCAATGTTGTTTTGCTAGTCTGTCTCATGAATGAGCGAAGGAAGAGGGTTTACTTAACTTAGCAACTGGTGTAAAACTTTACAAAATTCCTTACGAGACCTAGGAGTAACCCCAACAGGAGATAAAACAAAGCCTGTTCCGGTGATTTGAGCATGCGCATCATAGACATAAAACTCCACTAAATCTTAGGTCATGTAACCACTCATTTTTGGTTTAGAAACATCCCCAATAGAAGGAATAAAATTTGTTGAGATAGTTTGGGCGTGTAGTATGGAGGTGAGAAGGTGGCAGATGATTCAATATAAAGGATCAACGGGCTACTAGAGGAAGACCGAAAAGGATCTGGATGGATTCAATGATTTGAATGCATTTTTTCTAATAACCGAATATATGGTTTTTGACTGACTGGTTTGGAGGAACGGCATTCATGTTGACTGCCTTAGTTGATCAAGGCATTTAGTTTAGGGAAAATTACCTGTGGCTGCTCTAATGAAAAGTTGACATTCCGCTGCTTAAAACTTTGGTAATGATCCCAACAACCTAATTAAATGTCCCCTTCAAACGATGTTACTTTTGTGTGCCACAAAGACCGAAATGCCACCAATTATTAAAGAAATAAAATTAGGGTACAAAACGTCCCTGAACTTTCTACTCAAAAAAAGAAAAATAAAAACATAATGACTCTACCTATCTCATTCCTTCCTCACTTGTTTTTTTCCCCTCAAAGATCCCACCCCAAGTTCTCTAATTTGTGCTTGAAGATTGATTGAGTTCCCAAACCCAGGTAATGTTCTTTTGACTTCCTAAGTTTTTAAGTCATCTTTCATCTAACAATGACCTCGAATGCCTATTCTCTTCTCCCATGATTCCTTTTACAAAATCTTCTTTTGTTTATTTGTGCTCTCTGAATTTTTTAATATTTTTTGTGTTATTTGAGTTTATACATGGTTAGAGAGAAGGTAGAAAGTAATGGTGAGGCGATTTTAAATTACTTGGGAAACCTAAAGTACTTGAGAAGGATTCATTCTAAAATCAAGAATTTTTTTGGACTATCCAAAAGCTTGAATTGCTCGAGTAACCACTCAGTTGTGCCTAGGTGGATCGTATAAGTTCAAAACTAAAACCAAGTTTTCTATCTTAAATTTAGTAAATTCTGATAGCTTGAGTATCAAAGTTGCACTCTTGGCTTTGTCTTGTATAAGTACCTATATGTGTACTTCTGTGTAGTTGACTGTTTAGATTCCAGACTTACAGAAATTGGATCTACCATTTAGAATATCTCATGAAGAAAAACCTCTATACTAAAGTTGTCCAATTTAATGATGTTAGCCATCCATTCCGTGTTATTATTTTGCCAATCGACTAAAGGTGTGGCAAACAATCTGGAGAGAGTTCATGGATGAAATTGTTATATGAGGCCAGCATTCTGCCTGGAAGATATTTTGTGGGATTTGAACCTTTCAGCCCCAAACATGCTTGCCATGTGCTTGGTATATGCATGTTAGAGGCTTCATTACCATTCATATAGGAACAACAATTGTTGATTCCTTAATTCTGCATGACGTGGACAAGTAATTAATGTCTGGTCTTTGAAAACAGCTTTGTATTAAAAAAAAGTAAACAAATGAATATGTATTTTTTGTATAAGATAGGCTCCTATTGCTAGTACCCTATTATGTTGTTTAAGCTGCCTGTATATTGTAGTTAGGTTTTAGCTTCTTCTAACATGCTATCTTAGTGCATACCAACTTAGTGTAGTTCTTTACATTTTCATCTTAAGTTAGGAATTGTCCACTCTTAATTTGGTTGGAATAGACTTGAGTTGATTATTACTTGAATAGACCAATTCCTTCCTTCTTTAGATTGAAAACTTGGTCTTTATTCTTATTTCCAATTTAATATTTTATTTTACTAATATTTTTCTAACTATTTTGGATGATTTTTTAAATGCTTCTATATCTTCAAGGATAGGAGAATGGATTCAGACAAATTACTTGTTTTGTGTAAGTATGTAGGCATTCTATTGGAAAATGTAGATATGTCTATTTCATATAAGGGTGGTGAAACACGGGCAATATTGATTAACAATACCATAACCTTTAATGAATTTAGAAGGAAGATGGCAGAGAAGTTCAATCTGAAGGAGCATACCATAGTCATGAAGTACATTATACCATTAGACAAAATAACCGTAGTGCCTTTAGACTTTGATGATGATATGACGGTTTTGATGTACACTCATGCATCTCTAAGGTTAGTAGAGAAGTATACATTGAGGGGGAGTTGGTCAATTCATCTTTTGTAAACGAATACAGAAATACTATGAGGTAATTCTATTACAATTGTTTATTATTCCTGTTCTTTGTGGGCATTTATTATTGTAATTTTTTAGTCACAGTCTACTTATATTTCTTTTCTTTATAGACATTTGCTATTATTACTTATAATTCAGATGTGACGGATTGAGCACATTGGTCAACACAGAGCCAACACTTTTTACACCTCTTTCGGAAATTGCTCGCCCAATCTATGTAGACACTAAAGCACATGCATTTGATCTTGGGTTAGAGAAAGATGCAACAAATGATGTGAATGAGCCTGAGGGAACTAATATAACACACCAAAATAAACCAAGGTTATCACACCTTTATTTGTATATCATCAATGGAGTGGGGCAAGAATTTAACGATGCTATTGAGTTCCGAGAAGCACTACACAGTTATTTAATTGCTCGGTTCTTTGATTACAGATTTATCAACAATGATTCAACAAGGGTTACTGCAACGTGCACAATACATACATGTCCATAGAGGATTCATGCATCAAAAAGTAAAAGAAACGCAATCTTCACAATAAAGAAGTTTGATTATAGGTATACATGTGGTGAGGTTATAGGTTCAAGTTCACATCCAAGGGCTTCAAAGAAATGGTTGGGTACACCTTTAAAATCAAATCTATGTAGTAAATACATGTCTAAAAATATCATGGTTTATGTTCGTGAAAATTTTGGTGTTACTTTTCCATATAAACAAGCTTGGAGAGGGAAAGAAGTTGCCATGGATGAAATTCATGGATCTAAGTTCCATTTTATAATCTTTTGCCATGGTATTGTGAGATGGTTATGAAGACAAATCTGGGGAGTGTGGCTACATTGGAAACGAAATCTGATTTGAGATTTCGTCGTTTCTGTCTCCTTTTATGCCTTATTATCTGGATTCATGCGTGGTTGTAAAAGACTATTGTTTTTGGATGGTACATTCATAAAAGCAAAATACAACAACATTTTATTGGCAGCAATTGCTATTGATGGCAACGACCAATTATTCCCTGTGACATTCTATTGTGGATGCTAAAGGCATTGGAAATAAATGATTCACTGACATTTGTTTCTGATAGTTATATTGGTTTAACAAGATCTATTACTAGGGTTTTTCAAAGTAGTCACCATGCTCATTGTTGTTACTTACAAGAGAATATAAGAAGTGGCTTGTGAGGAAAAGCATCTTTGGATGAGAAAGAAAAATTAGGTCACTTTATGAAACTCGTGGCTGAGGTAGTTACACATTTAGAATATATGAGCCTTTTACAAGAAATCAAAGATATATCAGAAAGTTGTTATCAATGGGTAATACACCTAGCCCTTGAACATTAGGGTACAATACTCGTTAGGGGCAAGTGATATTAGAATATATGAGCCTTTTACAAGAAATCAAAGATATATCAGAAAATTGTTATCAATGGGTAATACATCCAGCCCTTGAACATTAGGGTACAATACTCTTTAGGGGCAAGTGATATTAGAATATGGTTATCAATATCTTATTATTCTAATAAAATTTATATATGTTGTTATTTGAAATTAGAATGCAAATAAAAAAAAGATTTCATTTTTCACAGGTGAAAGATATAATAAGACGACATCAAATATTTTGAGTGCTTTAATAACTGGGTATCAGAGGCTCGTTTACTACCTGTTTATCATCTTGTTGATGGAATGATCCCACCCACGCCATAAAAGAATGCCTTACCTGATCCATTTCAAATCATGCAACCAGTCGAGCTTGAATCCTTGTAAAATGATACATGAAAAGGACGTAAGCGAGCCTCTAATACCCATCAACAAGATGATAAACAGGTTGTAAGCGAGCCTCTCATACCCAATTATTAAAGCACTCAGCAATATTTGATGTCGTCTTGCTTACCCATGTCATAAACGGATGCCCTACTTGATTTATTTCAAATCATGTCACCAGCCGAGCTTGAATACTCGTAAAACAACACATGAAAAGGTAGTAAGCGAGCCTCTAATACCCATCAACAAGATGATAAACAGGTAGTAGGCGAGCTTCTTTTACCCAATTATTAAAGCACTCAAAATATTTGACGTCTTGTTATATCTTTCACCTGTGAATAATGAATTTTTTTTATTCGTATTCTAATTTCAAATAACAAAATATATATAATTTTATTAGAATAATAAGATATTGATAACCATATTATAATATCACTTAACCCTAAAGAGTAGTGTAACCCTAAAGAGTAGTGTACCGTAATGTTCAGGGGCCAGGTGTATTATCCATCGATGTCCATTTTCTGATATATCTCTGATTTCTTGTAAAAGGCTCATATATTCTGAATGTGTAGATGCCTCGGCCGTGAGTTCCATAAAGTGAGTTATTTTTTCTCTCACACAAGGATGCTTTTCCTCTCAAATCACTTTTTATATTCTCTTATAAGTAACGTAAACAATGAGCATGGTGACTATTTTGAAAAACCCTAGTAGTAGATCTTGTTGAACCAATATGACTATCAGAAACAAATGTCAGTGAATCATTAATATCCAATGCCTTTTGTAATTGGATCAGAAACCAATGCCAATTGTCCTCATTTTCAGCATCCACAATAGAATATGTCATAGGGAATAATTGGCTGTTGCCATCAATAGTAGTTGCTGCCAATAAAATGCTGTTGTATTTTGCTTCTATGAATGTACCATCCAATAACAATAGTCTTTTACAACTACGCCTGAATCCATTTATAAAAGGAGACAAAGAAACGACGAAATCTCAAATCAGGTTTTGTTTCCAATGTAGCCACACTTCCCAGATTTTTCTTCACAACCATCCCACAATATGATGGCAAAAGATTATAAAATTGAACATTAGATCCATGAATTTCATCAATGGCATCTTCTTTCCCTCTCCAAGCTTGTTTATATGGCAAAGTAACACCAAAATTTTCATGAATATAAACCATGATATTTTTAGGCTTGTATTTGGGGTTATTACGTAGCTTTGATTTTACAGGTGTACCCAACCCCACCACATGTATGCCTGTTATCAAATTTTTTTGTTGTGAATATTGTGTTTCGTTTGCCTTTTGATGCATGGATTCTCCATCGACATGTATGTATTGTGCACCTTGCAGTCACCCTTGTTGATAAATCTTAATCAAAGAATCGAGCAATTGAATAACTGCCTATTGTTTGTCGGAACTCAATAGCATCTTTAAATTCTTGCCACACTCCATTGGTGATATTCAAATAAAGGTGTGATAACCTTGGCGTATTATATTAGTTTCCTCAGGCTCATTCACGTCATCTGTTGCATTTTTCTCTAACCCAAGATCGCATGCAGAGCTTGGATGTCTCTACATGGGTAGGGTGAGTAATTTTCGAAATAGATGTAAAAAGTGTTGGCTTTGTGTTGACCATTGTGCTCAATCCATCACATCTGGATTATAAATAATAATAATAAATGTCCATAAATAATAGAAATATAAGTAGACTATGAATTAAAAATTACAATAATAATACCCACAAAGAACATGAATATAACAATTGTAATGGAATTACCTCATATTGTTTCCGTATTCATTTACGGAAGAGGAATTGACTAACCATAGTGTTTAAACTCGGTATTAGATCGGGGATCGTCCCGGTCTGATACCGAGTTGGGTCGGCTTATCGAAACAATGGCTCGTAAATATATAAAAAAAAAAAAACAAATCAGAAAAAAATAGAAAATCGTATTAAGATTAGCTATACAAGATCTATAGATTTTGAAAACCCTAAAATAAAGAATCCAATAACCAACTAAAGAACATCAAGAAAAGAAGAAGAAGAAGAAGAAGAAGAAAAGGAGAAAGTCTCTCTCGATCTCGTCTCAAAACCTTGATCGCAGATTTGCAGCAGCTATTGTTGCAATTAATCATACGGGTAAGTCTCTCTCTCTCTCTCTCTCTTTCTGAAACTTCTTCCATCTCTCTCTCTCTCTCAAAACTTCTTCTAAGTCGATTTGTCGCTGGAAACTTCTCCAATTTAAACGATGTGGACCGCTCTCTCTCTAGAAACTTCTATGTGCTGGAATTTTTTTTAAAAAAAGATTTGGACCGGACGATCCAATATGGATCGTTTGGTCCAACTCGCCGATTTCGTGACGGATCGGTTGAATTTTTAATTTTTTTTGGATCGGCCAGGGATCGCGCCTCGTCCCTGGCCGACGATCCCAAGTTGGACCGGCCGATCCCGATCTGGATCGGCCGATTCTTTACACTATGTGACTAACTCCCCATCAATGTATATTTCTGCCGACCTCAGAGATGCATGAGTTTACATCAAAACTGCTCTATCATCATCAAAGTCTAAAGGCACTACAATTCTTTTGTTTGATGGTATAATGTACTTCATGACTATGGTTTGCTCCCGCATTTCACCACCCTTATATGAAATAGACATATCCACATTTTCCACTAGAATACCTCCATACTTGCACAAAATAAGTAATTTGTTTGATTCCATTCTCCTATCCTTGAAGATATAGAAGAATGTACAAAATCATCCAAAATAGTTAGAAAAATATTGGTAGAATAAAATATTAAATTGGAAATAAGAATAAAGACTAAGTTTTCAATCTAAAGAAGGAAGGAATTGATATATTCAAGTAATAATCAACTCAAGTCTCTTCCAACCAAATTAAGAGTGGACAATTCCTAACTTAAGATGAAAATGTAGTGAACTACACTAAGTTGGTATGCACTAAGCTAGCATGTTAGAAGAAGCTAAAACCTAACTACAATATACAGGCAGCTTAAACAACAGACTAGGATACTAGCAATAAGTGCCCATCTTATACAGAAAATACATATTCATTTGTTTACCTTTTTTTAATAGAAAGCCATTTTCAAAGACCAGACATTAATTACTTGTCCACATCATGCAGAATTAAGGAATCAACATTTGTTGTTCCTATAAGAATGATAATGAAGCCTTTGCCTTGCGTAAACCAAGCACATGACATTCATGTTTGGGGCTGAAAAGGTTCAAATCCCACAAAATATCTTCCAGGCAGAATGTTGACCTCGTATAGCAATTTCATCCGTGAACAACTTTCTCCAGATTGTTTGCCACAATTCTAGTTGATTGGCGAAAGAATAACAAAGAATGGATGGCTAACATCATTCAATTGGACAACTTTAGTATAGAGGTTTTCTTCATGAGCATTCTAAATGGCGGATCCAATTTCTATCAGTCTGGAGCCTGGATAGTTAACTACACAGAAGTACACATATAGGTACCTATACCAGACAAAGCCAAGAGTGCAATTTTGATACTCAAGCTATCATAATTTACTATGGTTACGATAGAAGACTTGGTTTTAGTTTTGAACTTCTAAGATCCACTTGGACCCAACTGAGTGGTTACTCAAGTAATTGAAGCTTTTTGGATAGTCCAAAAAAATTCTTGATTTTAGAGTGAATCCTTCTCAAGTACTTTAGGTTTCCAAAGTAGTGTAAAATCACCTCTCACCATTACTTTCTACATTCTCTCTAACCATGTATAAACTAAGATAACAAAGTAAAAAATATTAGAAAATTCAGCGAACACAAATAAACAAAAGAAGATTTTGTAAAAGGAATCATAGGAGAAGAGAATAGGCATTCAGGGTCATTGTTAGATGAGAGATGACTTAAAAACTTAGAATGCCAAAAGAACGTTACCTGGGTTTGGGAACTCAATCAATCTTCAAGCACAAATTAGAGAGGCCGTTGGGGGTCATTACCAAAGTTTTAAGCAGCGTAATGTCGACAACTTTTCATCGGACCAGCCACAAGTAATTTCCCCTTTAAACAATAACACAAGGGTATTTTGATCTTTCTCATGTAGAAATTTAACATCTTTAGTGAGTGTGTTAAATCAGACAGTTAGAGGTAATTACCAATCTTTTAGGCAGCGGAAAGTTAACTAAATAATGAGGCAGTTGGAGGTAATTTTCCCTTTTATTGGTTGATTCTTCAGGTATATTTTTCATTAATTTGTGATTTGTATCTCTTAAAATCTTTCTCCAATGTTGGGCTATATTTTTCTTGGTTCATCAACATTTTGAATGTGTGTGTGTGTGTGTGTATCATGACAATTAGCTGTAGATGAGTACTTGTCCATTGGTTTTAGAATGTTCGCATGCTATATATATTCAAAAAACTATGTATTTCAAGATTTTCATATTTTTTTTTGGTGATTCATGAATATTTATAAAGATAGGAAGGAGCAAAGAAAGTACAGCTACCTTTGTTTTAGTGAAGACCTAAAACATAGGAGCAAAACAAAAAGGTAAAAAAACATAACGGAGCAGGACAAGAAAGACAGCCATCAGCACTCCACCTAAGAACTAGGCCCGCAACATATCCCGAGTCGGCATCCCAACAAACATAACATCTCTGCCCACATCCCTGCTTGCCAAAATCTCAGCCATCTGATTGGCCCCCCTAGACACCACTTGGAACAAAATGTTCCAACCACTCCTTAAGAACCAAGCCAAACAAACCAAGTGGAAAACACTCCAAGTGCATATGGCAAGTCTCTTCATCCATGCACAAATAGAAGATGTTATGCAATCAATCTCCAGATTTTGGTACCCCTGTGCTCTACCATACCTCAGACCTGCTATTAATGCCATCATCTTGGCCTCACGGTCCCTCCCACACCAATTGACCCATAGAAAGCAAATAAATACCCACCACTACAATCCCTGAAAACGCCTCAGACCCCAGAGGGTCCGGGAACATCCAAGGTGAAACCATCGAAATTCAGCTTCGCCCATCCCTCCCGCGAGGGAGACCAAGGCACCTGCACAAGCGGGGAATGCACATTATTCATTGAGATCATGTGCCAATCTCTCACAATGTTAGAAGCCGAGAGGCCAACAAACTGGCCCCGAACAGAGGCCCAAGATATTTTCAAAAATGTTTCTCATGTATTGACTTTGTGACTGATATGGGTTTTACTGAGCTAATATATTCTCAAGTCACTGAGCTGGAAAACCGAAACCTCATTAAATGTCCTGAACCTTGTGAGATCTGGGATGGTGTTAACCAATTGGGTCCCTTGAAGTGTCCTGGTCCGGACGGCTTTCAAGGGGTTTTTTACCAAAAATTTTGGGATG